>CM032623.1:9851977-10006383 GCA_019097785.1 Fraxinus excelsior | reverse complement strand
AAACAATAAACAAAAAAAAAAAAAAAAAAAAAAATTATAACTAAAGAACAATGGCACGATAAGCAATCAGATAACAGTGCCAAAATTAAATCAACCTAGCTCCTATTTGTAGGACTCCACAAGCTATCAAGCAATGTTCTAAATGCTTATGTGATCCAGTTTGGAAAATCTTTGCGTAAGGTTCTAAATCTCTCTCCGTGATTACCCATTGTTAAAAACTCAAATATAGTTAAGTAAAGCTACCATCAATAGGACTTCCAAAGTTATGATCCATGAAAGTGAAAACCAACAAGATTCTAGAAATAAATGAGTTCTTTCAGGAACCTAAAAAATCATAAGTTAATAGTTCGTGCAACACATAATATATTTAGTGACAGGAAACAAATACATAAGATAAAACTCATTTATGCACCATACAGTAGGTGAATGTATTGACAAAAAAAGAATATTTCTGGATTACATGGTATGAAACAAATTGGTACATTGGAACTGTGCATCTTTAACATAATATTTATAGATTACATGGTGTGAAACAAATACGTACATTGACTGGAAAGTGTGCACGTTACGTGGAACGGATATCTATACATCCTTCTACAGAAATTTTTTGGATTACGTAACATGAAACAATATCTTAATATCTAAACATGTGTAGGTGGTAAACAACTTAGTATGGATCGATAAATATCACTAGCCTGAGATTTTTGTATTTGAACAGTTTTGTTCTTCTTGGTGCTCGAATCAAGCTCTGTAGTCTCTATTTCCCTCTTAGAAATTTTCTTCATGTGGGACTTCTTAACTTCAACTGCAGGGGTGTGTGAGCCTTGAAAGCTCTGTCCTTTTGGGTTTCTTCACCAGTATTTTTCTTCTTGTTGGAACACAAAGGTGAATGAGAACTTGGTGATGTCATTTTCGATTTCTATAATCTACCGAAAGATTAATATGGATGATCTGTTTGATTTTGAGGGTTGAATAGAGTTTGTCTGATTCTCTATTTAGGGTTTATATGGAGAAGAAAACCCCAAAATTGGAGTTTGTAGAGGGGATTTTTGGACAGAAAATATGGACAAAATGCACATTGAGATATGAATAATAGTGATATTTGAAATGGATTGAAGTGTTTTTGGATTTCAAGCTTGAAATTTTTTGATTTAGTGCTATAATAAAGAAACGGGAGTTTGGGGATTGTTGGACGCAAATTGTGGATGGTAACGAGGCTTATTTGGAGGAATGATTTTAGCTTTTAGATGTATATATGTAGTCATGTCAACGAGTCGATCTACAAAACTCGGGCTCAGCTCGAGCCAAAAGGGTTGAACTTTTTTTGGCCTGAGCCGAGCCAAGCAAAAGCTCGGTCAAAAAATTTTGGCTTGAGCCGAAAGCTTCGGGCCGAGCCGAGCTCGCTTGAGTTTTGCTCTTTTTTTTTTTTTTTTTTTTTTTTAAAGAGAAAAAATTCAACCTTGACAGCTGCCTGCAAAGTCATAACTGTCTGCGTTTTGTAGGCAACTAAATTATTTTTTTTAACTTTTTTTTTATATTTGGCTGAGTTGGCGAGGCCACTCGGGGTTCGGGCTTGAGCCTTTGCCCTAAAACGAGGCTCGACCCAAGCCACGAGCTGGGCACTAGACTTAGCCTTTTTCGAGCTGAGCCACGAGCCAAGCTCGACTCAGGCTTTTTCGAGTCGAGCCACGGGCAGCCCGAGCGACGAGCCATTTTGTGATCCCTAATTATAGGAGTGATGGTAGTTTGTAAAAAAAATCCCCACGTTGTCCGTGCTTTTATAATGAAGTGCAGGGATTTGAGGATTTTTTTTAAATAGTACTAACAATTAAGATGCTTTTTTTCCTTTTGACAAGTCAGGTCGATCCGTGTCGGAGGCGTTTCCCTCGAACCCCCACTAGGGGCATAATAAGAGTGTTTTTACACGTTTATTTCGATTCACAAACATGGATAACTATCAATAAATGTGCAGAATATAGTTTAATTCGATATAATATATGTTTGCAGAACGTCAACGATGAACATGAGGGAAATTAGAAAAAACAAAGTTTGAGGAGTCAAGTACAAATACTAAAAAGTTGTGTCGATCTCAAGATGAAGATTTGAGAGTGTTGGGCATCAATTGGATGAGAAAATAAGTCAAATGGATGAAATATAATCGAAGAACTATCACAACTCAACCTCCAGCCGAAAAAGTTATACTTCGAATTTTCAGTTTTAGTTTGAGACCCATTTTTGGAATAGAAGACATTCAAATTCAAAGATTTATATTTCTTGAATATTTGTAGCCCTTTGATTAAGCTTTCTAATGCAATTTGAATGATAACAATCAGATATTGGGAGAGAAAGATACGATCAAAATACCAAAAGCTGTCGGGCGAGAAAAACATGAAAACCATGCAATCGCACGGTAAACTACCTTGCGATTGCCCAGATTTCAACAAAGTTGGTTTCCTTATCCAACTCCAACTCGTATGGTAATGATTCTAGGGCAACTATACAAGCCACAATTCATCCAGAACTTAGGGTTACACATTCTTTGAGAGAAAAACAACATTGAAGAGAAAGGAAGAAGGCTAGAATAATGATTTTTACTCCAATATTCAAGATTGCAAGATTTAAATTCAAGATTGGGTGATGTCTTCTCCTAAATATTTTTCTTGTTCTTTAATTTTATCCATGTTAGGCTAGACTTTTTATGTACTAGGTGAACGATGAACCTCGTATTGTGATCTTTTAATTTCTATTTTTGCAATTTGATATTTAAACATGTTTGATTGATGTTGAATGATTTATATACATTACTTTTCCTCTACAATTATATGCGCAGTAGTTATATGAGTGTAGTGGTTTATTTTATGCACTCGAAAGAAGGGAAATAAGCTCGACAATGTATAAATCATCGTTTAGTTCATAGAGGATAGAAATATATCGCTATGCTTTGCGTGAATCTCTATGTGTTTACCAAACGTTATGCATTCTTGTATATTTCATTTGTCATAGAAATATAGTCAAATGGTATACTAGAATAGGTTCAATTCTACTCGAAAGAGATTATTGGATAAGTTAGAAACATTGATTCTTCGACCAATTCATCGTGTTATCAAATTGTGAAATATGGGTTAAAAGGGAACTTTGTTTGGTGATTCGGGATCCTAGTGCACTTTTCATTCATTAATTTCATAAAACTTTTGCATTCGACATATTTTTATTTTCATTTCGTAATTTTATTTTAATTTGCATGCAAGTTTTAGTTTAATCATAGAAATTGAAAAACACATCTCACATTTAATAGATTCTATTAAGTTCGCGATAATGAAAATCAAGTTAAATCAATCCTCATGGGAACGATACTCGAAATTCTAGGATTTTCACTTTATTACTTATCAATGAATCGTGCACTTGCAATAATTTAAACTCGAAACATATTTTCGAGAACAAGTTTTTGGCACCGTTGTCGGGGAATGAGTATTAATTTGATTTTTGTTATTTAGACACTAATTCAAACTTGCTTTTAATTTTAGTTTATTTACTTGGGTTGAGCTAAGTGCTACTATTATTGGAAGGATTACAAAGAACAAATACAAATGGCTAATCAACAACTGGAACCGATTGTAATACCTGCAACTCTAGCCAATGCTAAAGTACACGATGATGGGGATGCTTTGCTTGGTGATTTTTTTTATCACCGTTTGTTATTCAGAGCCAATCTAGCATTGTCTACCTAGCATTCGAGCAGCCGAACTTTCAACTGAAGACAAATGTCATTCAACTCTTTCGGAATGGACATCAATTTTACGGGATAGCCAATGAGAATCCACATACACATTTATCCCGTTTGTTGGATATGTATCAACATTTCAGGTACCAAGGGATATTAGAAGATGCAATCAGACTAAGGTTATTCCCTCTCACTCTTCGGGATAAAGTACTTGAATGACTTATAAATTCTGCATTAAATACTTCCCACCAGCCAAGTGGCGAAAATGAGACACGACATATAAATATTTAGCCAACATGACACCGAATCCTTTGATGAAGTGTGGAACAGATTCAAGAGCATGTTACGGAAGTGTCCTCAACATGGGTTCAATAAGAAAACATAAGTTAGGTTTTTCTATATGGGACTAACTCCAACTTTCAGGAGCATGGTGAACTCTTCATCAAATGGCTCCCTAATTACAAGGTCAATCGAGGGAGCTTGAGAATTGTTTGAGAGAATGGCGAATACATCAGCCATGTGGTCGTCCGATCGAGTTAGCACAAAGAAAGTAGTTGGAGTGTATGATATGGATAGCTACTTGGCATTGTCTGCAAAAATTGATTCGTTATTTCACTAGATAGAGAACATAACACAAACAGTGAACTCAGCACACGTCAAGAAGTTAGTTTGTGAAGAACGTGGAGCAGAACATCCCACAGTCGAATGTCCTATCCTTACACAAAGAATGGAACATGTGGACTTTGCTCAATGAGGTCAACGTCAGCAAAACAAGCCGTACTCTGAAACATACAATCCAGGATGGAGAAATGGCCCAAATTTCTCTTGGGGGTGGAAACCAGAATCATAATCAGGCTCAGTGGCAGTTTCAGCAGGAGAAGAAACCTTAGTTGGAAGACATGTTTGCTAAGTTCATGGAGAAGACCGATAAATATATGGAAACCACAAATCAATTCATGAGGAAGACTGAAACAAACTTCCAAAATCAGGGTGCAGGCATTAAACATCTGGAGACTCAAGTGGGACAATTAGCTTGCTCTATGATATGAAGAGTACCTGGTGTATTACCGAGCAGCATAGAAGTTAATCCTATGGAGCAATGTCAAGCCATTACTACACGAAGTGTAGTTCAGCTACTTGAGATACATGTCAAGAGACCGAGTGAAAATACAGAACAAGTGAAATCTTCTGAAGAAGAGAGTGAGAAGCAGGTTGATAACACCAAGAAAATATCAATAAGAGAAAGTCCAGGAAAATCACTACAAGTGCCAGATAATTCGGTAAATCCCTATAAGCCACCCATTCTGTTCCCACAACGATTGAGAAAGCATAAATGAGAGCAACAATACAAGAAATTTCTCGAAATGTTCACGAAACTCCACATAAATATCCCATTTGCGGAAACACTGTTCAAGATGCCTGGCTACGCCAAATTCCTAAAAGACATTATTTCCAAGAAACGAAAGCTAGAGGACCATGAGACAGTGATGCTAATAGAAGAGTGCATTGCCATAATTTAGAAAAAGCTCCCACCAAAATTGAAAGACCCAGGGAGTTTTACTATACTTTGCACAATTGGTGAATGTGACTTTGATAAAGCTCTTTGTGATCTTGGTATAAATATTAATCTAATGCATCTATCTATTTTCAGGAAACTCGGACTAGGCGAAGCCAAAGCAACAATGGTGACACTACAATTAGCTGATCGATCATTAGCACATCAGAGAGGGATAATTGAGGACATGTTAATCAAGGTGGACAAATTCATTTTTCCAACCGATTTCCTCATCTGGATATGGAGGAAGACAATAATAGCTCACTTATCTTGGGCAGACCATTTCTAGTTACGAGCAGAGCTCTAATAGATGTTCAAAAGGGGCAATTAAATTTGAGATTTGGCGATGAACATATCCCTTTCAATGTTTTCAATGCTATGGACTATCATGTTGAGTCAGATAGTTGCTATCAAATTGATGTGGTAGAGGAGGTGGTGCTGGATAAAATTGTGTTTCAAAACTTTTCAAACATTGTTGAAGACCATAATGTGCATTTTTAACCCAAACAAAATCATAAGAAGCAAGAAGTCTACATTGTTGAGTTCGAGGCAGTTGATGAAGGAAAAGCAGATGACACAGATAAAGATAAGGCTAAAGTTTGGAGAAACGTTGGAGTAAGAAAGAAAATGTCATAGAAGATGCTAATCAGGACCTCCAATGCTATATTCAATGTACAATAACAGACTAACACGGAACAGTCGAGCTATAGACTATAAACTAGCGCTGCATGAGAGATAACCCATCGTTTTTACCATTTTATTCATTTTGCCTTATGCATTCGATTGATAATTTTTTTCTTCAAGTTTTTATAATTTTTAATAAGATTACTTTTTCATCGTCTTTAAGGTAATAAAAGAGCATATACATGGTCCACACTTCTTTTTCCTACACCATCTTCACATTCGCATATCCATCGATCAGGGAAGTATTCCTCACCGTTTGTTCTTTATCTTCTGTGAATTTGTCCTTAATTTTATGTGCTGCTAAGTTTGCATTTTATTATTCCTTAAACATTGAGAACAATGTTCTATATACGTTTGTGGGTAAGAATATGTTAATATGTCATTCATTATGTTACTGCAATTTTTGTTTTTATGTGATTGTGTGAAAAAAAAATCTTGTTCACGAAAATATGTTTCAGATTTAAATCACTGGGAAATTCTCCTTTTTTCTTGACGGTGTCCGGGGTGCATTTCTATAGTCGATAATGGCATTCCTTCACCACTTGCACGAAATAAACTTCGTTCCCGTTGGTAACACACATTTTGCATTGTTATATATCTTACTACACACCAACATTGTTTCCATATATATTGAAGCAAGTTTGGGGGATTTTATTTCCCCTTCTATAGTTCATTTGTTTCATTTGCCCCAACTTTTTCTATGGACTGGTTTTTCTTCTTATGCTTCTCTGCAAGATGCCACCAAAGCGCACTTCAAGAGGCAAAGAAAAGATTGGATCTATCTCTAGCACAGTCGTACCCAAACACCTGATGAGGATGTGCAACGTTTTTGGGTCCCAATGTTCGTATCAAATACACAGACGTCATCTCGCATTGGCAACTCCATGTCGAGAGACCAGTTAAGCTGGACGACTTCCCGGGATTTGAATTGACTACACTGATTATGAATTGTGGATGGGAGAAATTGGTGGACAGACCGCACCCTGTCTACGAAGGTCTAGTCCAGGAATTCTAAGCCAATTTCAATGGGGACATAGACACACCTGGGTTGGAGCACCATCACCACACGTGAGTTCAGGGCAAATGGATTATGTTTACACCGAAGGTGATACAGGACTTCTATCAGCTTACCTGAGATCACAGTCTCGATACCTGGGGATTTTCCATGGTATGAAGTGGCGACGGTTTTGTTGGGGTGGGACAATGCTTGGCCATTGGACATAGAAGAGTGGTACCAGATTGAGCTCACACCATCCATCGCTATCCTTTGGCTATTCATTTGCTATAACATTGAGCTGACTTGCCACCGCTCCACCTTTCTGACTCCTAAAGCTGGCCTTCTTTTTAACCTGGTTCGGGGGCTTAAGCTCGATCTCACCTCCCTCATCTATGAACAAATCCACACATTGGGAACTTCAGGGGATCGCCAGAATTCCTTAATCTTCCCGAGCCTTATCAGTGACATTTGCAAGTGCGCCGGTGTTACCATCCCACTAGGAGAACTTTCGATCAAGGCCAGTTCATTCATTAAATACAGTTCATTGGAAGCTCAGGATTAAGCACCAAGAGCATGGATGAGAACCTTCCAGGGACAGCAGGCGCCTGTACAGGGTACTGGGGTTGATGATATGGATATGCCCTCGGCAGTAGCATCACCACCACCACCACCACCTATTAGAGTTGATACACAGATATTGTGACAGATGTTTGCCACCATGACTTGCTATAGCAGAGACTTACAACGTCTACAGCAGGCCCTTGGGGCTATGAGTACCGACATGCAGCAAGTGCGGGTAGATACCTTGGCCATCCACACGTTGGCTTCTGTGACTAGTAGGGAGACCATCACCACCAGAGGAGAGCTTTAGATGATGACTGATAGATTAAGCTTGTATGCCGATCGGGTGGATGATATACAGCTTCAGGCTGATTCGACAGTGGATCGTTTGGGCACTCTTGAGGCTAAGGTACGGAGACAATCAGGTTTACTTCATGAGCATTCGGAGCTGATCCGAGGGTAGTCCAGGCTGCTCTAGGAGCAGACAGAGATGATGCGATAGATCCTTGTACGACTGACTCCACTGCAAGATGTTGGACCCCGCTTTCCTCCTCCACCGTCCTCACCACCTCCTTTTTGATCAGGGAGTTTCCTAATCCCCACCTTTTATTTTTGTATCAGTTTCATCATTTACTTTTTGTATCACACTTTATATTTTCAACATTTGGACAATATTGTACTAAGTTTGGGGGTGGTGGTAGGCTTTGTATGACAATCTCAGCTATTCGCATAAGACTATTGCGTTGCATTCTTTTCCTATCTGTGTCTGCTTATTTACTTTATATGAATTGTGCTTCTACATTTGATTGCTTGTTGGTTATTGCCGCATTTACCTTATGTTTTGATGATTTTCTGAGTGAGTATTTAAAAAAAATACCCCTTTTCTTTAGTATTTTTTATTTATTTTATGTGCTTGTGTGGGTTTAATGGCATTGTCGCAATGATGATAATATTGGAAGCAGTATAACTATGAATTGTGAAAATTGTGCATGTTGAAGTGATCGATACTTGTCCATGTGGAGACTTGATATTTTTGCACACAATACTTGTGTTAGGCATGTTAAGCTAATGATGGGATATAGGAAGTTGAGTAGAGTGAACATGATAGGTGAACCTCGAAAACTTCTATTGCACCATTCGAAAAACCATCATTTTAGAAGTTTAGAGATGTTTTAGCTGTTACAAGGGAACATTGAGATAAGTATGGATTTCATGTGTGAAAATTGTGTTGTGTGGATTGGAGTAGACCAATGAGAAAAAAACGAGGTAAAAGTTCCAAGTCAGAGGTTAGTTCTGGAAACTGGGTGTCTAAAAGAAAAGAGCATTGCACTAATCATTGAATCGCTAAGGCATCTGTTCGATCCTATATAACTCGAATGATTAAGCTTGTAAGGGTTTAAAACCTGGTGCCCTATGGTCATCTGACTTGGGAGTCATCGGCCTAAAGCGCGCTACAAGGGTTATGTATGAAAGATATGAAAAAAAAATTCTATCCATTCTTGAATAATTTACATGTAATGCATTGATTAACCTCAAATATCTTGTTGATAGAATCATATCTCTGATGCGAAGCAAGTAACCTAGTCTAGTCTTAGCGATTGAAACAATCAAAGAAATAAGAGAATCCCCGCTTGTTGAAGTGTGAACTTATGACCGCGAGATCTATCTAAACCGAGAGGGTAAGGACTAAGTACATCAAAACTCTACTCTATAACACACTACGGGATAATTGAGTGAAAAGAATAAGTTTGGGGTGTGTATCTTTCGAGCAATGAAAGTGAAATTCTAATTACATTAGGTCGGGTACCAGTCAGTCATGATTCTAATATGTTGGTATGAGTTTTCACACACATGTGTCGAGTTATGCATGTAACATGTGGAGATTGATATAATTTTGCATGGCTGTAGCTGTTAATGTTGTTTCTTACTGAGTTTCAATCCTGAGACACAACAAATTGTTGAATCATGTTTTACTTAGAATTAAGTTATGATTTTGTTTGAGGACAAACAATAATTGAAGTTTGTGGGAGTTGATAAGGGTGTTTTTACATGTTTATTTCGGTTCACAAACATGGATAACTATCGATAAATGTGCAGAATATATCTTAATTAGATTTAATATGTGTTTGCAAGACATCAACGATGACATAGGGGAAATTAGGAAAAACAAGCAAAAATGAGCGTAAATGAACCAAAAATCAAAGTTTGAGAACTTAAGTGCAAATACTGAAAAGTTGTGTCGATCCCAAGATGAAGATTTGAGAGTGTTGGGCATCAATTGGATGAGAAAATAAGGCAAAGGGATGAAATATAATAGAAGTATTATCACAACTCAACCTCCAGCGGAAAAAGTTATACTTCGAATTTTCAGTTTTAATTTGAGACCCATTTTTGGAATAGAAGATATTCGAATTGGAAGATTTATACTTCTTGAATATTTGTAGCTCTTTGATTAATCGTTTTAATGCAATTTGAATTATCTCAATCGGATATTGAGAGAGAAAGATATGACGAAAATACTAAAGGTTGTCCGGCAAGAAAAACATGAAAACCATGCGATCGCATGGTAAACTACCTTGCGATTGCCCAGACTTCAACAAAGCCTTTTTGGGAGCATTTTACTTGGCCCATGCGATCACATGAGGGACTATCTTGCGATAGCAAAAAATATTCTGGGCGCGAAATTTTTGGTTTCCTTATCCGACTCCAACTCGTATGGTAATGATTCTATGGCAACTATAAAAGCCACAATTTATCCAGAACCTAGGGTTATGCATTATTTGAGAGAAAAAAAACATTGAAGAGTAAGGAAGAAGGCTAGAACAAGGATTTTCACTCCAAGATTGCAAGATTTAAATTCAAGAATTGGATGATGTCGTCTCCTAAATATTTTTCTTGTTCTTTAATTTTATCCATGCTATGCTAGACTTTTTATATATTAGGTGAACGATGAACCTTGTATTGTGATTTTTTAATTTCTATTTTTGCAATTTAATATTTAAACATGTTTGATGGATGTTGAATGATTTATATACATTACTTTTTCTCTACAATTATATGTGCAATAGTTGTATGAGTGTGGTGGCTTATTTTATTCATTCGAAAGAAAGGAAATAAGCTTGACAATGTATAAATCATCGTTTAGTTCATAGATGATAGAAATATACCGCTATGCTTTGTATGAATATCTAAATGTTTACAAAACGTCATGCATTCTTGTATATTTCATTTGTCATAGAAATATAGTCAAATGGTATGCTAGAATATGTTCAATTCTACTCGAAAGAGATTATTGGATAAGTTAGAAACATTAATTCTTCGACCAATTCATTGTGTTATCAAATTGTGAAATAGGGGTTAAAAGAGAACTTTGCTTGGTGATTCGGGATTCTAGTGTATTTTTCATTCATTAATTTCATAAAGCTTTTGCATTCAACATATTTTTGTTTTCATTTCATAATTTTAGCTTAATTTGCATGCAAGTTTTAGTTTAATCATAGAAATTGAAAAACTCATCTCACATTTAATAGATTCGGTTAAGGTCGCGATAATAAAAATCAAATTAAATCAATCCTCGTGGGAACGATACTCGAAATTCTAGGATTTCCACTTCATTACTTGTCAACGAACCGTGCACTTGCGGTAATTTAAATCCGAAACATATTTTCGTGAACATGACACTGCCCCCTCGACCCCGCGACTTGACTAGTCAGGTCGATCCTCGTCGGGGGTGTTTCCCCCGAATCCTCTGCGACCGACTAGGCAGGTTGATCCCTCATTTCGAGGCCTTGTCCCCGAGCCCTTCGACCCTCGGGACCTGGACATGTCGATCCCGTTTTGAAGCGACATATCATTTGCATAACAACAATAAATAAATAAATAATTTATGAAAATTTTGTTAATTTTTTGTACTTTGTGCATCAAATCAAATAAAACACCTACATAACCTCTCGAAAAAAAATGTAAAACATATCCAGTGAGTATGTGTTGTATTCTCTAATGTTCGTACTCTCAAAATAGTTAGATTACCATGTCGGACACGATATGTGTATGGGTATGAGACATGTGTCGGATTCTTTATGTTTCAACTAGACACCTCGTCGTTTTTTCTTCTTTCTTGTGCCTTTTTCTTTTCTTCCACTTTTGCTATCTGTAAACCTAGAGTCGTCGTCGAGAAAGTGAAGAAAGGTGGCAGTGCGAGGTTTTCCCTTCTTTTTCTTTCTTTTTTCTTTCCATTTTCTTCTTTTTTTTGAAGACGAATTTCATATAGTACTACTCAGTGCTCCATTAAGTCCAAATTGCAGTCAAACCCCTCATTTTTGTTTTATATAATAATTAGTAATCTCATAATCAAAACTAAAACCCAGACTCTATTTTATTCATCTTAACCCCATATTCAATGCGTATTTCCTTCTTCGTGTATGGTTGATTTTGGCCTTATCTTCAATTAATGAAAAAATAGACTCTTTTTAGTCATATATTGGGACTGTGAAGCCCAGTAGCTTGGAAGTTGAAACGATGCAAAGTTCACTAAAGTAAATCAATTGGTCAAGCCCCCCGCTCTCTCTCTTTCTAATTTTTTCTCCAAAACTCAGTTATCATCAAATTTAAAGATATACGATTTTATATGTATATAAGCTGGTTTCTTGTGTATATGCTTAAAAAGATGAGGTCGTACTTTAAATAGTTAGGTGTTTATTTCATGCATTATTTTTTCTTCTCGTGTATAAACCCATATATTTAGAATGACAGAGCCAAAAAAAAAAGTTTGTTCATATAACACGAGCAACCTTTTAAAATATTGTTTAATTCATGAGCAGGGAAAAGCTAAAGTGATGAATTGAAACATCTTAATTGTTAATCAACTTAACTAAGCCACCATGGGAGGAATTTTCGGTATATTTTTAGCACCAGGAATACCATAAACAAGTTGCTAAAGCATCCCATTATGAGGCTTCATAATATCACCTAAATCTTCAAGTTTACAATCCTCTCGTAAGTGCCTACTTCGCTAATAATTTCTAGAGAAACGACATTTTCCTCAGCAGACAACTCCAGGCTATTCAAATTGTGAAAAGGTATAGCAACATTCCACTTTCAGAATTCATCTTCCTAGGTGAGGAGCATGCCACATGGATCAATAATTACAGTTCGGCATGTTGGATGGAGTTTCATGAATGACTGCAGGAACACTATGGTGAGTTGGGTTTTACCTGTACCAAGAGCATGTGAAATAATGCATCCTTTACCATCTTTAGAAAGTCGCATTCTCAGTTCCTCGATGAAGATATCTCCAGCTATGTTTCTCCACATAAATTCAAACCCACGAAGAACTGGGATTTCCACTAGGAGAATCCTGAAACTCATTCTGGTCGAAGATATAACTATGTAATTCATAGAAGTATTTTCTGTACTGTCTCCCGGGAGGCGATGTATGCTGCACAAGACATGTTTGTAAACTAAAAGTCACTTAGAGATAAAGTTGCCTTACTTTTAAGTTTAACTGAACATGCTTATATGAACTCATGTCGTGCAGATTTAGGTTGACAAAATGAATAATTGTAGAAATTTTCATAGCATCACAATATGCTTTCAACCCCGTTTACCTCAGCTGCTATTATATTATTTGTGTAATCTAAGTTACAAGACAAATGCATTATATGTGCAACTCCGTAGCCATAAACCTGTCAAATTAGTTTTATCTCTACAGTTTCACGGGAAGAATGGTCATAGTTTACCAAGTGCAATAATAATGTCAAGCTAATTATCGAGATATGCTCAAACAAGCTCCTCCAATACTCTACATTCAAATATGACTGGAAACTTGACCAATCAAATTACTCAAGTCACTAACAGAATTATACAACCATAACAACCTAATATTATACACTACAAGGTTGTAGGGCAAGACTCAAGACAAAGTGCATTTACAAATATTCTTACTAAAAACTCACATCACCATGATGTCTAAGATTCCAAAAAGTACCTATTATCACCATGATGTTTAAGATTCCAGAGAATACCTAGCATCACCATAATGTCTAGCATCTAGAATAATACAGGACTGAGTAAACGGTATTTGTAGAAATAATCGTAAGGGACTTCTTTTTGAAGATAAATGGGCAAAATGCATTACTTACAAAAGGTGGTAAAATATCTTCAATTTCAAGAATCACATTAGAACAATATCTTCATTTAATTCTTATATGATCATCTAGACTAGAATCATACTTTCCTCGACTACAACAGGCTGCCTGAGTCCAGTCGATATCTTGGGAAATGATGTCATCATCATCATTATTCTGCAGATCAACAAACAAAACATAAAGTAAACAAATTATTAGAAAAATTGGCACACATTATCTCTCTTTGAGATATTCTAAAACAACGCAAAAAGGGAGAATGAAAGATCAACAACTATCACAAACATATTATTAAAAAAATTGTAATTTAACCCAACAATAATAGATTTTGAAACATTAATAATCTTCCAAAATCATCTAAATACATGGTTTTTTCATCTTGATAAGCTATTATGCAAAGGTGCAAATTTGCTCTCCAGCTATTGGTGTCTCATTAATAGACAAAAAAATGTAAAATGATAGATAAAAGATACCTAATTTGGGCGAATCAAAGTTACAGAAGAAGATATGAAAATTCACAAAATCAATGTACCAACTAGAAGCCTAAAGGGGCATTTAAAACGTAAAATCGCTGGTAATTAGTTTTGTAACAACATAATAAACCATATTTGGCAATAATTTTTAAAATTTTAGAGTTGCTTATATCCTTCGTAAATAATTACCTTATCAAGTTAGCAAGCCTAGAGTTTTCATCAAATCAAGCAAAGAGAGCTGTGATATTACTGTTGAAGAATTCTTGCAGCCGAACTCAGATTCCCAGAGACCCATATCTAAGTCACGAAAAAGAGAATCAATTTTCTTCTCCCATTCTGATTTCTTTGGCAGAGATGGTTCATCGTCCTCAAACCTAAACTTAAATGGTAATGATTTAGGACTCATAGCATCGATATCAACAAAATTATGTTTTTCTATAGGTTTGTGTGCTTTCTTCTCTATTGAATTAATCAACATCTTAATTGACTCAAGATTTTTTGTTCTGTGAGCTTTTTTCTTAAAAGGCATGCCTTCACATGCTTCCTTCCCCATGCAATCAACAAACATCTTACTTGAATAAATATTTATCACTTCAGTAAGAGCCCCAATCTTCCTTCTTCTTTTTTGATTAGTTATTTGCACACATGTAGTGTTGCAGCTATCCTTTGTTTGTAATTTAGACTCCTCATTCTCAGCTTGTGAGTCGAGATTTTTCTTTTGAGGCCTAGAAATCATGGAGGGTCTTAGATATCTTGCCATACTCGTTTGATCTTTATCATGCTCCATGTTGCAATAGACCAAATTTTGTATGCTAGGAATTTTTCTGTTCTTTAAATTATCATTCTCTTTCTTGCTCGATTTCATATTATTGGTGCCATATCCAATTTGATTGTAAATTGCATCTTTCCCATCTTCACTGCTCGAATTTGATTCTAACATCCCTAAATCATCAAAACTAGAATTATCGGTATCTGATGCTTCCGAATCCATTGAGGTCGATGAAATATTAACTTATTAGCCTTATCAGAATTATCATTCTCCTCTTCACTGTTTGAATTTGATTCTAACATCCATGAATCATCAGAATTTGAATCAACAGCAACCGATGATTCCAAATCCATTAACTTATATGAATCTTCTGAATCAACAAACAATACCGACTTTCCTAAATCAACTAATTCATCAATAGACACATGCATCCCCTTATTCGAAGGTGCAATTTGGGATCTTTCTCTACCGTGCACGATCTCATCAACATAAGAAAACACGTATTTCTTAAAAGCATCACACCCTACATTTGAAATCAGCCCGAATTTAGAACAAGAGCCAATAATTTGATCATCAACACTGTCAATCTTCTTACCACTTTTCTTCTTTCCCCTTGAACCGCTACTAACTGAACCAATTTTATCATCATTATTCCAACTAATTTATGAACCCAAACCGTCATCAACACTCTCTCCTATCCTTTTCGCACCCCTTTTCCTAGAAATCTCATTATTTTCAAGATTTGAACCTTCATTATGACCCACACCACCTTTATTAGCCTCTTCCTTCTTTGCCTCATTGTACTAATTTCTATAAAACATTTCCCATTGTCTTTCGAGTCGCCTGGCTACAGAACTCGAAGAAGAACTACCAGCATGCGTCTTTCGTATAACAATAAAAATCACAAGCATGAATACCCATATTTTTGTTCCATATCATCGTAATGTTTGGTGTTTTCAAATTCTATCCAGGACCAAGACTTTGAATAATCCAATAAATCTTAAACAACATTTTTTTTAAAATATCTACAATTTATACACTAATAAAAACACAATAAATACAAAATTCGTGCAACGCATGTGTCAACGACTAGTAATTAAAAAAATAATAACAATCAATACATGATAAAATTTGTATGTAATCAAAGCCATTTTCCGCTATAAGTCTAGGAACTGACAATTTCCAATTACTTCTAATCAAAATGATTAATATCATTAATTTTCAACTTATGATATTTATCGAGATTTATATTATTTCGAGAGTACAAGAAGATATTATTCGAGAATTAAAACTTATAAATTTATGTTATTAGAGAACAATAATACAATATTTTTCAATATATTATAATGTCATAATTTGTGCTTTTTTACAAGCTACGAAAATAATTCCTTCTAGAATAATGAGAGAATAATCTAATATTCTTTTAAAATATTGATTCTAAATTTATACTTTTCCAAGAGTAATAATACAATATTTACATCGAAGTCTATACATTTGTGATTTTTCAACAATAACCACATAATATATTTCAAGAATATTAATAAATATAAAATTATACTCCTTCCGAATGAACATAATATTCTTTTAGAATATTGATTTGTACAATTTTGATTCAAACGATTCAACAATATTCTTCTCAAATATTTAAATATTATAATCGTGATTCGTTCCTAAGCAACAATTGATTATCTTTTTAGTATATTAATTTAATATAAAAGTATGCATCTTCTAGAGTAATATGTCAAAATCTTTTTGAAATATTGAAATTATAATATCGTGCTCTTCTAGAGCATGTAATATTCTTCGACACTTGTGCTTACTTCGTGAGTACTTTGTGTTTTACTATTGCTTCTTCAAAAGCAATATGCTAATATTTTTGTGGAATATTGAAATTTTAATGTCATTCTCTTCCAGGGCAATAAAGTATTTTATTTAAAATATAAATTATGTAAAAATTTACTCTTCAAGAGCAAAAACATAATTTATATTATATCTTATAAAATTATGTTCTTCGGGAACAAATAATTTTATAATAAAATATTGATATTTGAGTAATTGTGGTTCTTCAAGAGCAACAATGTAATATATATTAATTTAACAATTATGTATAAGTTTCTACTAAACGAGCTTGTAGGATTTGAACGTGCTATTCATAGACAATATTAAATACTAATAAATTATGACGCCAACATGCCCCCAGGGGCATAGGCGAGTTGGTAAGGCCCGAGGTGGCGTGAGGAGAAATCCTCCAGCATCGTAGGTTCGAATCCTGACTCAGTGGTCGGGCCTCCGCCCTTTTGGGGTGGACGGAGCTTCGTTGGATTAGGTTTGTATCCTATTGGCTCTCTCTCTCTCTCTCTCTCTCTCTCAAGTCCCTGCCACTCGTGTATAACCCTCGATTTACAACCCGCCTGACCAAAGGGCCTCCGGCACAGGTGGGGGCGGGGGGGTTCGCCTTTAGGACTTCCCCCTTAACAAAAAAAAATATGACGCCAACATAATTATATGAGAAGAAGCACATGCATCCCTAGGGGTGTCAACGAATCGAGTCAAGTTGAACCACGAGTCAAAATTTGAAGCTTGGACTCGACTTGAGTAAAAATAGTTCGAGCTTTTTTTTACCCAAGCCGAACAAAAGTTCAGTCAAAAAATCTAGGCTCGGACCTTAGCGAGCCGAGCAAGACTGAGCAGGGGCCGGGCTCAAGCTGAGTTGGTAGTTTTTTTTAAAAAAATCGCGACAAATCTAAAATTGATATAAAACTCAAGATTTTATCGTATTTTATAGCAAAAAAGAATATATGTTTCAACTAATTTTTTTCAAAAACAGTAAAAAACGAAAAAAAAAATTCAACAAAAGCATCTATGATTGCTGCCTAGTCATAGCTACTTGCGTAGGCAGCTTTATGTTTCTATTTTTTTTAGGGTCGACTGTCCCGGACCGGCTCAAGCCTATGCCCTAAAATGTGGCTCGGCCCGAGCCTCGACTTGAGCTTTTTTCAGGTCGAGACACGGGCTTGAGCCAGCAAGCCATATTGCCATCCTTATGCATACCTGCAAGGTGGGCTGATTAGATGAATTGCTATTGGAGTTTGTTGGTCTCTTCCTCTTTTTTTTCAATGTTAAAGGCCTAGCTAGTGATCTTCCTACGGACGACCCATTTTCTCATCATCTAGCCCTACAAACCCATTACCAAAAGACATCTTAGAAGAAAAATTGAACTCGATTTTTCAGGAGAAAGAGAGAGATCCCTAGTAGAATTAATCAAAATCTCTCTGATTGGATGTGGATCCTGACTTCCTATGAAAATTCTATTGTAAGTGATTTGAGAGGTTGGTTTGAGTCTGCTTTGACAATCATACACTATTGGCAATCATATGCCGAAAAATTAGTTTTGAATACAATCAATGTTAAGAACTTTCTGCTTTCATTAAATAGAAAAAAAAAAGATTTTTCTTATTAACTCAATTGATTAGAACTTCGTGCTGATAGTGTATTATAAACTAGAGAGAAAAGAGAAGAAAATAGAGAGAAGTTAATAGACTTTTGTGTTTTATTAAGAATCAAAGCCTCATATTAAATAAATATGGATACAATGGTAATAAAAGTTATGGTTGCATGTGTATAATTATCATTAACTAATAATCATATTATTTACAACATATTGTTTTGTTATTTACGAAGAAAATCAAAACTTTAAACATGCCAATATTAGGGCAGAATAGTGTGTTGTTATTCCCTAAAATTTACAACTTTATAAATATGAATATAGTGTAAAAATATTGTGTTTGTGCTCCTGTAGAAGTATAACTTTCAATATTTATATTTTAGGATTATATTGTTTTTTGCTTTAAAAGAAACACAACTAACAAATACAAATATTTAAAAGAGAATACTTTGTTCACGACATAACTTTATACAATTTAATATTCTATAAGAATATTATGTTGGTCACGAAGGAAGAATAATTTTTGTACAAATATTTCTGAAAAATTAATCGGGCTAACATAAATTTGAGAATGTGATAATGGAAAATATCAGTTTTGTAAGGCCCCAAACACAGTATTACAAGGATCGAAAGTTCCCAAACACCAAATAAATTGTAGAAACTAAAAAACAAACAGTACACAAATTTTTCACCCGAAGGGTTCGAATGTTCAGTCTTAATGACCTACTCACCCGTTGAGCATCCACAATGGGATATTGTTTTAGATCCACTAGAAGAAAGCAAGAATCGGTACAAATGTATGAAGAAATCAATAGTTTCTTCAACTTCAATCTAGCCTCTATTACAACATGTAATCTCACAACTATCAACCCCTAAAATTGTACACAATACACAGATATTCACAAAGAAAAGAGATTGAAGAATCACACAGATCGATTATGGATTTACAGAAGAGAAAACCCCAAACTTTCACTCAGAGAGACAAGGGAAAAATGAAGAGACCCAAGAATGGAATTGTCTCGAATCAGGGTGCCAAGACCAAGTCAAATATCTATCAACTGAACAGTCACCATCCAAGGATCAAAGTAAAGCCACGTGTATGGCTAATCTTCAACCACAAAAGGGGCCAGAACCGTTTCCACTAAAGAGGCCTAATTGCATAGACGACCCAACATGCCAAGTAATAACAAGACAGTCCAAATGCGTTAACAATCTCCACCTTGTTAAAATATTCTTTGACCTTCGTAATGGATCTAGATACTTATATCTACATTGTTTTACTTGCTCTAAAAAACCCGTAAATTTTTTTTAAAAATTAGTTCAACTCTTTTCCAATAACAATACTCGAAAGTCTAATTATCACAATCATCAAGTGATATTCAGAATCTTCAAGCAATTTCTAAATTTATTCAAAGGTAATACCTTAGTCCCCAAATCGAAAGGATTAAATTCGGTAGGAATTTTGACTAAACTGATCAATCCTTTTCTGCAATGTTTCTTACAAAATGAAACTTTATATCTATGTGTTTAGTTTTATCATGATAAACATCATTTTTGCTTAAATGAATGGCACTTTGATTATCAGTGTAAATGCTGACAAATTCATTTACAAAACCAACTTCATTTATTAGACCTCTTAACCACATACTTTCTTTTACAGCATCACACGCAGCAATGTATTGAGCTTCAGTTGAGGACAAGGCAACTAATTTTTGTAACTGTAACTTCCAACTAATGCAACCATCATATAAAGTGAAAATATAAGAAAATGTGGATCTCCTTTTATCCAAGTCACCAGCAAAATCAGAATTAGTGTAACCTTTTAATTTTATCCATTCATCACTTCTTTTAAATTCTAAACCTAAATCAAAAGATCCTTTAAGGTATCTTAACATCCATTTCATAGCTAGCCAGTGTGTTTCACCTGGATTGACACCTGCTTAAAATGCTAATTCAAGTGAAGTGCACACCATAAGATACATTATTGAACCTATAGTGTTAGCATAAGGTACATTTTTCATTCTTCTAAATTCATCTTCTGTTTTAGATGATTGTTCACTAGTCAATTTAAAATGACTAGCAATAGGTAATGAAATAGGTTTACACTCAAGCATAGAAAACTTTTCAAGTATTTTCTTTACGTAAGAGTTTTTTTTAACATCAATATGCAATTATCCCTATCCCTTTCTATTTCCATTCCAAGAATCCTTTTAGCTTATCCCAAATCTTTCATTTCAAATTCGGATTTCAATTTTAATTTAATAAAATCAATTTCAAATCTATCATGACAAGCAACATATCATCAACATATAAAAGCAAATAAATGGATTCAGGTCCACCCGACCCTTTGATAAAGAAACATGAATCAGAATTGCTTCTTACAAAACCCAATTTCTGCACATAAGATTTAAATTTGATACATCATTGCCTGTGGGCTTGTTTTGGCCCATAGAGTGATTTATTTAAGAGACAGACCTTTTCAATTTTGGATTTAACTTCAAATTCCAAAGGTTGATTCATATATATAGTCTCATTAAGGTCGCCATTCAGAAAAGTTGTTTTCACATCAAGTTGATCCAATTCCCAATTAAAGTGAGCAGTGAGAGCTAATAGAATCTTGATAGAGGTATACTTGGCCACATGAGAAAATATTTCATTATAATCCACTCCTTCTTTTTGAGTAAACCCCTTAGCCACTAATCTGGCTTTATACATCTTACTTTTTGGATTTAAGTCTTCTTATTTGATCTTAAAAATCTACTTACAATCAACAACCTTTTGATTTTTAGGTCTATCAACCAAAACCCAAGTTCCATTTTTAATAAGTGAGTCTGTTTCTTCATTCATAGTTTTTTTCCAAAGTTTTGAGTTAGAACATTTAATAGCATCATTAAAGGAAACAAGTTCTGAATTCACAGAGTCAACAACAAAAAATAAGGTAACATATTCATCAGTATTGAATCTGGTATAATGTCTTATTTCTCTCCTCTCTCTCTCTCTGTCTCTAGTTAGTTGATAATCAGTAAGAGTAGTATTAGTAGATTAAGTTTCATTTTCGAATTCAGTTTGCTCATGATAAGATTTAGTTTGAGTAGATTCCACCTCAATAAAATCATCTTGATTGACAGCATTTTCAATCTGATTTTCCACGATAGTTTCTTTAACAGGTGCAGTTCCATAAGTTTTAAGATCAGTTGATTCATTACAAGGCATGTCACTTTCATTAAAGATGACATTTCGACTAAAAATCACTTTATAACCATTTTGGCATTTGACCCACAGTCTATACCCTTTAACATCCTCTCCATACCCCATAAAAACACATTTTAAGGATTTAAGTTCAAGTTTACCTTCACTTTGATGTGAATAGGCAGTGCAACCAAAAACTTTGAGTCCATTGTAGTCAGGTATTTCTCATGACCACATTTTTTCATCAGGAACTTGAAAATCAATAGCACTGGATGTTCTTCTATTTATTAGATAAGTTGCAGTTTTTAAGGCTTCTCCCCAAAAAAACTTAGAAGACCATAACTATATAGCATACACCTTACCTTTTCTAATAGGTATCTATTCATTCTCTCAACAACACCATTTTGCTGAGGAGTGTATGTTACAGTTCCTTGTCTTAGAATTCCATATTCTTTACAAAATGAATCAAATTCTGAATTACAAGATTCTAGTCCATTATCAATCCTTAATGCTTTGATTTTCTTGTAGGTTTGGTTTTCAATCAAAAGTTTTCATTGTTTGAAAGTTTTAAATGTATCTGATTTTAGTCTTAGAAGAAAAGTCCAAATTCTCTTTGAAAAATCATCTTCTATAAGTAGATAGAACCTAAATTCACTTAGAGTATTTATAGATGCTGGACCCCACAGGTCAACATGTAAATAGTCCAAGATAGAAGTGGATTTATAAGTTCCAATTTTGAAAGGTAGTCTTTTATGTTTTCCAAAAATACAGTTTTTACAAAAATCTAATTTTTTAATATTATCATTACCGAAACAACCAAGATTATTCAAAATAGTCAGTCCTTTTTTTGAAATATGACTAAGTCTTTTATGCCAAATTAAAGACTTGTTAGACTCAAAGTTTAAGATTGTAGAACAATGGTTAACCACAGATTCAACAGAGACGGTATATATCTTATTTAGTTCCAGAGAGGAGATAACAATTTTATTGCCTTGTTTAAGTCTCGACAAAACTTTATGAATCATGATATATTGTACTTGTCATCTAATTGTCCCAAAAAAAAAATTAGATTTATTTTAAGCTCATGTACATATCTTGTGCTATCAAGTTCAAGAATGTAGTTATTTAACAACATTTTGATCTTTTCAATTCCCTTTATTTGACAACTCATGTCATTTTTCATTTGGATTTGTCCTCCATTGAGGTCAGCAAACTCAGAAAAACATTCTTTAGTAGGACACATGTGAAAAGTATATATAGCCGTGTCAAGGACCTATTCCTTTAGGTCTCTTCGGGTGGTACTCACAAGAACCACCCCTTGAATATCGGGTTCATTCTTGCAGACGAGTGCTACAGAACCATCATAATTGTTCCTATCTTTCATGTCTGAGATTTTTTTGAAACAATCTTTTATCATATGTCATGTTTTACCATAGTAATAACATTTTCTGACTTGGTTCTTGGATTTCACATGACTTTTATTATTCTTCTCTTTGAATCTAAAATTTCGAGTTTTTCCTTTCTTATGGGGGAGTATAATTGTATGGGGTTGTTTCTTATTATAATTCAATTTCTCTTTTATGTGCAACCCTTCCCCATATTTAGAGTCTTTTGACTCAACCTTCAGCTCAAGATCTTTATTTCTTAGGGCTCATGTTATTATATCAATAGTAAGATCTTGCTCCCCATATTCTAAGGTATTTTTGATGTCCTTATATTTATCACTAAGTGAGTTCAATAGAGCAACAACATGTTGGTCTTCAGAAAGCTTGGCATTACAATTTGCTAGGTCCTGAATCGGTTTTGTGAATCTATCTAGATTTTCTTCCAAATTAGAGGAGGGATCAAACCTAAAATTATAAAATTGCCTTAAGAGATAGCATTTGTTAAGCATGGTCTTAGTCAGATAAAGTGCTTCTAACTTAGTCCACAAAGCCTGTGAAGAGGTAGTCTCACCAACTTTTCTAATCACATTATCAGATAAGTGTAAGAAAATTGAACTCCATGCAGTATCATTTAATTCTTATCTTCTATGGGCATTAGTTTCTTCAGCCCATTGACCATCAAGGGTTGCAACACACATCTGTTGAAGTAAAAAAGCTCTCATCTTTTGGCGCCAAAGACTGAAGTCTCCAGTCCCATTCCACGTCTCAAGTTCAAACTTATGTGCAGTAGACATGATAACAGATATATTCACAAATTGCAATTATGCGACACACATAGTATAATGATTCAAACAGTTTACAGAAATGAACAAGATAATTGAACAGTTGAGCTAAGAAGATAATAACAGAAATATCTTTATCATGCAATTCACAAATCAATGTAATGACACTTCAAAAATATTGTTATCGTTTGAAAAGGGTTTAAGGGCTGGTAACCTTTGATTTCACTACTCCCTAAGATTCCCAGATCCTCGCAGGAAATCTTGGACAAAGGAAAGCAATGGAGGATTACTTATCTTAACAACCAATTCCAAAACTTAACAGTAATACAACAAATTAGAGAGAGGTTTTGAAAATACCATAGTTTGAAACCTTAATGTTTCTTAATGAAGGGAACAATGAGAGAATACCAGAATCGCACCAAGAATTCCAAAATTGATGCAAGAAAGCAACGAGTCACCAAGACTCAGTGAAACTTAGTAGTGAGTCACGAAAAATCGGTATGAGTTACCTCAACTCGCTAGACTCAATACGAGTCAGATTTCAAGACTCGCCAAGACTCAGTAGAAACTGATGATTAACCAGGATTTATAGCGAGTTCAGATGAGTTTAGAAGAAAAACAAATTTTTCCTCACAAACTTATGGAACTCTCAACCCAACTTCAGATTTGCACCAAGAAACACCAAAATACTAACCCTGGCTAAACCTATTCCCAGAGACAAAGTTCTAATAACACTTGTAAGGTCCCAAAAACGCCAAATAAATTGCAGAAACTAAAAAACAAAAAGAACATAAAATATTTTCACCATGAAGGGTCCGGATGTTTAGTCTTAATGACCTACTCACCCGTTGAGCATCCACAATGGGATATAACTCTAGATCCACTAGAAGAAAGCAAGAATCAATACAAATGTGAAGAAACCAACAGTTTCTTCAAGTTCAATCGAGCCTCTATTACAACCCGTAATCTCACAACTATCAACCCCTAAAACTGTACACAATACACAAATATTCACAAAGAAAAGAGATTGAAGAATCACATAGATCGATACAGATTTACAGAACAGAAAATCCCAAACTTTCACTTAGAGAGAAGGGAAAAATAAAGTGACCCGAGAATGGAACTGTCTCGAATCAGGGTGCCAGACCAAGTCAAATATCTATCAACTGAACAGTCACCATCCAAGGATGAGAGTAAATTCACGTGTATGGTTGATCTTCACCCATAAAAGAGGCCATAACGATTTCTACTTAAGAGGCACAATTGCACAGACAGCCCAACAGGCGAAG
This sequence comes from Fraxinus excelsior, assembly GCA_019097785.1. Taxonomy (NCBI): domain Eukaryota; kingdom Viridiplantae; phylum Streptophyta; class Magnoliopsida; order Lamiales; family Oleaceae; genus Fraxinus; species Fraxinus excelsior. The sequence goes on along the minus strand of CM032623.1, from coordinate 9,981,390 downwards.
TAATAGTGAGGCAACCCAAATACGTTAACAAGTTTATTCACCTACTTTTGGTACATATAGTACATCAACAATTTAGTTGAATTTATCACCTCATTAAAGGAGAATGAAAATATTATGGAACTTTATGTTAATACAATATCAGGTTTTGCAAATGTGATTAAATTCTATAGAAGATAATTATTTGTTACGAGGGTGACATGCCACTTTCAAGTGTTTGCCACAATTTCTAGTGTACAAGTAATATTGGAACAAATACCAGATTGAACCAGCACTTCAATGTGCTAAAGATTTTGTCATGGTTGATTTCATCATTTCAGATAAAAATAATGCAAAAATATTGCAACTTCAAATTATATATGTTGAAGAACTAGAAGATTCTTTGTTTATTGAATTCTCGTGTTTCATATTCCCAAGGCAAATTTCTCATGTGTTCATTAAATTCATTGAAGGCAAATTCAAATTATATCTATTGAAGAACCAAATCAACGATCTACTAAGCATCAATGCTCAACATAAATTAAGTACTAATTCTTAGTAAATCATTTTTGTGTATGTATAGAGAAGTGATATACTAGATAAGACACATAAATTTATTGGTGAAAAGGTATATGGTGGATTTCAAGATTTTAATTAAAATTGTTGTCATCAATGAATTTTAACGGTGCTACATATTTTAATTCAAATATTAAGATCCACTATAAGTTTAGCTTGTCCACCAATGGATTCATGTACCATGTCCTTGGTGCTTAGTATAATCTAAGCAATAGTGACATAACAAATCAATTAATTGATAGATAAGTTCACGATGGGTCTCTAAAATTAAATTAGATTTGTTGAATTGATGACAAAATTTATGAAGACCCTCCCCAATATCTTTCTACACTTGCATATTCATTTGCACTAAGTTGAAGTCAGTCAAACGTCTGATAATTATCAATTAAAGTTGCATTTATACCGGACATTAACTTCGAAACGTATCTATAAATCTTGTTCCATTGTGACGCACGATGATCCAAAAGTTTAAAATACGAAGTGGTGGACCATGTCATAAATCCTCGTTCTGGTGTGCCATTTCTATTCTTGTCTTCTTCTTTCTCTATTTCTGCTTGTTTTCAGATTTTGAACTGACGTTTTTCCAGTGCATTTATTTTTATTGAAATTGCTGGATTCTTTTTTTATTCTATAATGTTAATTGCTTCACAGTGGAATTTAATTAGGAGTTTCAATTATATTTTGGCTCTTAAAAATGAATGTTTATTTATGTGTTGTTATACTCAAAAGTACCACAATTGCTTTTCAGAATATTGGTAAGATGACACATGCATTTTCATTCCTGTACTTTTCCTTTAACACCAAATTCATATCTTTTACGAATTCCCTTTCAAATTACCTTTTTTTTTTTTTTTTTTACTTATTTTAATAGTAATACAAAAACAAAAACAAAACTATGCAATAGGCATAGAACCGAGAAGGAATTATAAGTAATGCTTATAAAATAGAAAATTAAACTCGTGTGCTACATTTCTTTTAAAAAATTCTGAGACTAGAAAAGATATATCATAGTTATAAAAATTAGTCCAGCCCAGCCGGTCGGACCTAAAAATGACTCGGGCCCTTGACCAGACCGTATTGGACAAATTAATTTGATTGAAATGTACATGATTAGGTCAAAATCAAGCTTTGACAAAGTAAGTGAATGATTTAACTGGCCCGATTGACCGGTTTTGTTGGATTTCTAAATCCAGTTTTAAAGTTTTTGGGTTTAAGGGAGTTGAACCTTAGACTTTAAGAAAAATAATAAGTTTCTCATCATTGGAACACAAAGTGCTTAAATATTATTCATGTGCAATAACTTATATATATCTAATGAATCATTTATAGATATTCTAAAAATAATTTTATAAAAAACTTTGGTACAACCTTTTTTTTTTTTTTTTTTCATAGACCTAAATAATTAGTGCAAAATAACTAAAAAGCTTTAATTTTGCCTAAAAAAATTTATAATTTATATTTTTTTTGTAAATTTTTATGCAATAACCAACCAATCTGATCACTGACCCGCTAATTCGACCAATAACCTGAGACCCAATATCTTATTCGGGTCGAGTCTAATAACTGTGAGATATATGTTTAAAAAATCCTTCACACAAAGCGCATGCCTTTTTAACAGGATAATATGTGTTAACATATTTTATTGAATTCAAGATGTGTGCCTATTTATGAAAGGTTGGAGATTAAGTGCCTCTAAAAACTTGAATGAAAATTCAAGCGTTTCTTTAAAAGTATGGAGACTGCAGGTGCAAATTTTTGTAGTTTTAACTTTAAAATTCTAATATCTATTTTATTAAAATTGGGTTCCAAATGGGCTTTTGTAAATTGTTGATACCATTTGATGCAAATTATTTCGAAACTGTACAAAATATGAAATTTATATAATCTTTTTTAATTAATTTAGAGAAATTTCTTTTGTGGGGGTGAAATAGCAAGAGAAAATAAAATTTAATGACTTTTACAATAATCTAAAATTGTTCTTAGATAATTATTTTCCCTTCATTTCTAGTTTTAGAAAAGTATGAAGATAAAGGGATATTTTAATAATTTTTCTTCTTTTAAACTCAGAGGTAGAAAAGTTATAGAAACGTTGACTTTTCTTATTTTACAATTTTTTACCTACATAATTATGTATTAGATTTAGGAGGCGAGACACTATCTCAGCTTTCCGACAATATCAAAGACGCCCTCACATTTAATAATTATTACTAACCTCTGTTTCTGTTCTTGAGTATCATACAGTCATACTCACTTCCTCACTATACTAACTAGTAGTAGACACGTGCGTTGCATATTTTATATATCAAATGAATGATATGTGTAATGTTTTTGAAGTACCAAAATAATTTTTGAAAGCAGTTAATGTAATTGATATTGTTAAATTAAAAATTAAAATTGTTAAAAAAAATATAGATATAAATAATATTTTTTATGAAATTATGTTTATAATGCGAACGGTTGAATAAATTAATATAACATTTCTTTATATACAGTATTTTTTGTCAATGTCCTACAACAACTTCTTTTTTTTTTTTTTTTTTTTTTTTAAATTTTCTGTTTTTAGCCTTTTACCAAGACTTTCAATGTTTGTATTGAAATTTTGCCAAAAAGAAAAAAAAAAGTGTGAAATATAGTTGCCCATAAGATATTACATGTTCAGGGTAGACACTATTTGTCATTGAACCTTGTTAATGGTTGCAAGCATAGATGTATTGAATATTGTTCTCTTGAATTTAAATTGGTATCTTTTATCATTTGTTGGCGTTAATGGGATGTGTAGAAGGAAAACTTATATTTCAGTATGTTGTCCAGTAGTTATTTCTGAATGAATAATATGTTTCATTAAATCACGATAAATCATGTTCAGAGTAGACACTATTTGTCATTGAACCTCATTTAATTTGACGAAATTAGTGACGTCTTTAGTCGCTTAGTTTGGTTGGCCTAAAATTCAAGTAAACATATTTGATTTATTTCGATTTGATTAGATTTCGTATCATTGGAGACATGCACCTCTATTCTAATAATCATGTGAAAGCCAATAGGAGACGATGATAAAAAAAATTCTAAAAATAATTGGTAAGAACTTAAAACCAAAAGCTAGTTTTCTAAACATGCTTTGCTCATAGTATGAAACGACAAAAAGAATTATAATTTAAACAAAGTTATTAGGTCAAATTTAAGATCTTTTATTTTTAATAATGCTAATATTTTTAGTAATATTTATATATAATATGACTTTAATAAGTATCAATGATACTTACAAGTTTTAGTATATCATATAACACTATTTTAACTAACAATATTAAAATTTAAAATCTATATTTTTTAGTATGATAATAGGACTAATGTTCTATCGTTATAATTGACAAAAAAAAACTTTTGAAACTCCTACAAAATTTTAAAATATCAAAATATTTAGACAAAAAATTGTGGGATGGGGCATACTATTGGATTATGCAATTAAATGCTTTACATAAGTAACTTTTAACTATAGCTTTGTGTAAAAAAAAAAAAAAAAGGCTCTCGGGAGGCTATGTATTCAAGTCTTAATAATTAGTAGTCATAATTTAGTAAAAAAGAAAAAATTAGATTTTTCCTATGAATTAAAGGTAACAATACTAAGGAATGTAAATTATGGGGATGGTTATAATCAATAAATAACTCAAAAAATCTAATTTTAGATTTTGATGATTTTTTTCTTATCCAATGTTTAAGTGAAAAAAAACACAAATTTCAATAAGCACCAAACTACTTTGCAAACTCACAACTCATACATACATTCCTTGCAAGACTTCTTTGATAGTCTTGTTTTTGTTGGAAAAATATATTCTTCGAAACTATGATTGGTTTATCAATCAATGACGGTTACGGGCAATCACTGATGGGTTGTGAGCCATTCGCAGTTTCACAGTCTGAATTAATTCATACTTACACATGCATGGCTTAATCTTTGAGACAAGCATATGACTACTGGCAGGATCAACTAGGTAGCATTCCTCTGCGACGTTGACCTCGTGTGGACGGAAGCCCAGCACGAGAAAGAACGTCGTTCGCACAGAGCGTAGAACGCTTGTTCGGGGGCAAACGGAGGATTGACGTCCTCGTGCCCACATTGTGTTCCGCATCCGAGAATTCGAGCACGTCATCGTGGGCCAGGTCCCGCAGCGCGTAACGCGAACGGGGTGGAACACGATGAATGTTTTTCGGTTCGCCTTCGGTCGCGATGTTACTCGCAACGTCGGGTAAAACGGGGCGATTCTAGCCAACAGGATACCGTCGCGAAGGTATGCAACACGGAACCGAAAGTGAGATGACGAAACGCGAGATTCGATCATCCAATGAACAGGGATCCAACATACCCAAACAAGCCAACTGCAACTCACGTGCTTTACGTACACATCGACCAAGCAAAGCACACCACACGTCGTGTGGATCGAAGGTTCACAAACAGGTGACATGCCGAGCCCAATCGAGTCCCGCTACACACGGTGATAAGATTCTGGAGACGGCGTCCGAATTTCTTCGGTGCCCACGTTTTGCTCGTCGAACCGCGCACGGGAGCGAGACGGCCGTGTTGGCAAGGAGCCGATGCCTTGCAGGCCGAGTTTGGAGTGCGATGACGGTCACAATTGCGGGCACCGAACGCATTGCCTTGCATGGGATGTTGTCATACAAGACTTCTTTGCTAGTCGACGATGCTTCTTTAACAGTTGCTAGCAGTACCTATTTATTGGATGAATTTGATAAGTTGTACATCAACCTAAAAGAGATTGACAATGGAGGCAATATTGTTATGAATAAGTCTGGAAGCAAAAGTTGAGAAGAAAGCTAAGTTGTAGGTGATCCAAATGCCATAAGAGCAAAGGTGGTGGGGAAAGTGATTGAAGTTGTCGAAAGAAAAAGCTATTTTCAGATGTAATAGATAGTATCGTTCACGTGGTGGTCATGGCCACGATAAAAGAACATGCCCAAATTTTCAAATAGGTAATTATTTAATTTTTTTTTTTTTTTTGCTCATTACTAATATGTTATGCAACTCATCTAATACTATTTCTATTTTCTCAAGTCAAATTTGGTGGACGAACCATATAATCCCAATTTCAATCAAGAGCTGGATGATTTTATAGAAAATGACACATACACGAGTATGGCCAGTAGCAATTACAATGTCGGAACATGTTTTTTTTATCCGTAGTTTCATTTGTATTTTCAAATAATAATTTTTAAGAGACGATAAAATATTTGCTTTATATGTTTATTATTAACAATCGTAAATATTTTTGTTAAATTGCAAACAAATTGATAAAAAAATAAATGGCATTGCAAAATCCTTAATAAATGTATAATTTCGCTTGTAAATATTACACGAGTCAGTAACAACTCAATGAAATTGTCGACGATCTGGCATTACATGAATAAAAGAATATTATATATTTCAATGGCATTATTCATAAGTTAGATTTATTAAGAACAAAATATTATAACGTGAGAAAGCAATGTGATAAAGTGATCGAGGTGGGGTGGGGAAAAAAGCCAAAGCAGCAAAATGCACTGTATAAATGGTGAAAGTCACAATTTGGTTGGATAAAATGATGAGTGGGGTGAGGTGGGGGTGGGTTGCTAAATATTTGTTAGGGTGAGTGTGGAGAATTGATTTGGAGTGGTGGGAAAGGTTAATCTTTCCACTTAAATGAGATGAATTGACAATGGAGGTGGTGTGTGATGTGGGGGTAAAAAGCAAATGAAAAATTCAATATCACAAAATGCACCGCTGACGTGCGTTGTTTCTCTTGCTCACTAGAGGCACAAGAACATTTATGATGAATGTAATTGACTCGCGGACAGATGTTTATTTTATAAAATGATCAAATTATTGCATATGTGATATGACGTTTTATATATTGTTCTCAAGGGTAATTTAGATATTAATAATTTATATTTAACCACTAAGTAGTAAAAGTGATCACGGTTGAGTATGATACTCAAAATTATTAATAGCGAAGAATAGTGATATTTTTGAAATGCAAATAAATGTCTCTAATATTGTGATGAAAGTAGTTTTAATGCCTTTATCTACTCATGTTCAAAGACATGAAATCAAGGAGATCAATTGAGTAACAAATACCAACAAGATTTTGATTTTTGATTTTTGATTTTTTTTTCCAGAATAATGTACAACTCTAATCATCACAATTATTATTATTATTATTATTTTTGGAAAATGACCAAAAAAAGGTCAAATAATCATTTCAAAAAATAGTTAAAGATAGATTAACTTGTTAAAAATCAGACGAGGATATACGATGTGATATGAAATACTAATCACAATAATAAGATGAACACGAAGACAAGAATTTATTTTGCCCAAGGAATTGTAGATTTTGTTCAACAACCATAATGGGGAGAAAATACTATAATTGTGTTCTTACACAATGATTCAAACTTTTAGTAATACAAAACTTATAAAGAAGAGTTTACTATTTATAGTGGTGCATTTCATACCTTAGAAATAGTGCTAAAGATGGAAACTATGTCAAATGATGTGTGTAAAGACAAAACAAGGAAAATTCTAAAATGCTGCAGCGCTCGAGCGCCTAGCTAGCTCTAGGCAAGTGCTATGGGCATCATTCAAGTACCAATCGGGCATTAGGCAAGCGCTATGGGCGTCATATAAGTACCAAGCGGGCATTAGGCAAGCTGTAGCTCCCTGCTAAAAAAATTCGCTCCATCAATCGTGTGTTGAGCAAGCGGTAGACAGGTACAGTCAGCTCCCTTTTTTTCCTTCTTGGATTCTATTTTAACATCTTCAAATCCAATACTCCAAACCATGAAAACCTCAGTCCGAATTTAGTCACAAAACCCAACAATCTCTATCTTGATACAAATTTTGATGCAAAGCTCCAAAACTTCTCCATCAGAGGAAAAACTTGACTACAAGGAATGAACTAAACTCTTCAATAAAAAACCAAACTATTTTCTCCAATGAACTCAAAAAATTCTCTTTCACGATATCCAATGAGGATAAATGAATACAAAACTACTCTACAGAATTACATTGACTTCCAAAAAACTACAATGATTTAAAATTTACCAAACATGACCAAAACATACCCTGAAACGGAATCAATACTAAATACTTTTGTCTAAAGCCCATTGCTAGACTAAATACCTTCAAATACACTTAAAGCATACGTAACGAAATTAGCTTCGCTGAATGGGCTCATCCTTAGCAATTGAATACGATAGTACCGTAGGTGATGATGGCAAAACGGAATTAGTCATTTCCTTTGAACTCAACTGAGATGTATTCTTCAACACAGATCACAAATCAAATCCCAATAGTATTGTACCAAACTTAATATCTACCACAATACTAATCCTTCTCTGATTAATCTACCGACATGTGCGTTGTTTTTCATGACCACGATATCTTTCAAAACTATTTCATATGTTAACAAATCTCATTTGGGACACATATGAAAAGCACAAGCTAAATACGGAATCCAATGCTCATCAGGATTGGAGTCGAAGCTAGAAATAGCCAAGATATCTTCATCACTCAAATAGTCTTCTGCGACATCGACTTCACCTGAAGTATCTCATTGTCTTTCTTTCTGATTTGCAGCTAGATTTTCTTTGTTCTGCAAATTTTTGCAATCCATTTTGATCTGCCCTTTCTTCTTGCAATAAAAAAAAATTAATTACTAAAATTAGATTTCGACATGTTTCTTCTGTAACTTCCAAGAATAACAAGGCATTCTCCATATCTAACCTCATACCCATCCAAATGTTTCATCTTCTACTTTGAAAATCAAGCATCATACGCATCTTCAATGGCGAGAGTATTACGGCTATATAAATCGTGTCTCTAAACGAAGTATGAACTGGGCAATGAATATTAAAGAATTAAGGTTAAATCTTCTTCTTTGTGTTTTACCTCCAATGTCTCCAAATCACCTATGATCTCCTTATAGACAGTTAGATAATCTTCCAAAGATCTGCAATCTACCATCAGATGAGAATGCAAATACTGCTTCAAATGCAATTTTTTGGTCAGACTCTTAATCGTGCATAACTGCTCAATCTTCAACCATAAAGCAATATCATACTTCTCGTTTAAAAGTTCTGAAAAATGTTATTCGAAAAATGAAGATGAATTTGTGAAAGTGCCTTCTTATCCTTCTATTGTTTCTCCTTCGTCCAAGTTGTATGTATTTTGTTAAATCCTAATAACGCATCATCTAAATCCATCTGAGCGAGTACTACTCGCATCATACCTACCACAACGAGAATCTAGTGCTATGATCTAAAAGCGAAATGTCATATTTCATGGTTGCCATCAAGAACAATAACCTGAAGCAAATCAAAAATCAAAGCTTTGATATCACTTGTTAGAAGCTGGACGAGGTTATACGAAACGATATGAAGTATGATCACAACAACAAGATGACCACAAAGACAATAATTTAATTTGGCAGAAGAATTAGAGATTTTATTCAACAATTAAAATGGAGAAAAATACAATAATTGTGTTCCTATACAGTGATTCTAACTTTCAGTAATACAAAATTAGTAAAGAAAGGTCTACTATTTATAGAGGCGGGTGCCAAACCCTAGAAACAGTATAAAGATGGAAACTAGGTCAAAAAATGTATGTAAATATGAAACAAGAAAAATCCGAAATGTCGTGGCACTTAAGATTCTAGCTAGAGCTTGGTGATCGCCAAGGGTGTCGCTCGGGCGCCAAGCACGTGTTAGGCAAGCTGCAGCTCCCAGCTAAAAAACTCACCCCTCTGCTCGAGTGTTAGGCGGGCTTCGTCAACTTCATTTTTCTTTGTTGGACCATATTTTGACTTTTTAAACTCTGCCCCCATTATATGAAATTATAATTTTTGGAATAATTCTTTTTAAGAATTTATGGTTGAAAAAGAAGGAAAATATTTCGATTTATGTGTAATATTATTTTATAGAAAATTTTGTGATTGAAAATAAGAGAGAGAGAGAGAGAGAGAGAGAGAGAGAGAGAAATAATTATAATTTTAATGAGAGCCAAACATGGGCTCAATATGTTAGATTTTATTAAAACTCTACATTTCAAGAACTTGAGAACCTAATTACTAAAATTATTAAATGTGGAACGATCTTTACTTCATTGGGAATAACTCTTATAGTGTTTTGATACCTAATATCTTCTAGGCCATGATGTAAATATTGTATTTAATTTCATAGTCATTGACCGATGAGTGAAATTGTTACCAACAATCAGTTTGTTCCTGGCATTTTTTTTTTTTTTTGACATTTATGCATTTTTAGTTTTCTGTTTCAGGTTATACAGTGGAATTTGGATTTCACTCTTTGTGCTTTCGGGATTCAATCAAGATTGATTGATTTCTGCAATTATTGAAAACTTTAGAGTGGATAATAGTGACCCTAAAGTAATAAATTTATATAACTCATTATTTACGAACTCATATTGGTCCGCTATGGTATATTAGTTTATCCCAATTTAGATTTTCGCATTAGCGCATCATCATATGGGGTGACTTTAGAATTGGGGTTATTGTGTAGGATAACAATTACTTGTTCTAGAGATTTAGGAACTATTTTCTCTATTTGAAATATTAAATCTAATTACAAGTTGATAATTGATTTTGTGTTTTAATTATCGTTTAGTCATTGTATTGCACTGCATTGCGTGAGAATTTGAATTTTTTGTCGTCATACTTTTGTGTTGTATTGATTATTCTATTAGAACATATAGATTTGACCTGTTTGAACATTCCCTTGATGCTGAGATCTCGAGTCTCACGAAATCCTAAAAATCTAGAACGGTGTATATTGCGGCCTTAGTATTACTTTGTGTGACCTATTTATACACTTCGATTGTTCTATTTTCAAAATTTATTCACATCTCGAAGTTTAAATTTTCAATGGAGAAGGGAATTTTTCAATTTGGCAATGAAAGATAAAAGGAATTTTAGTTCAACAAAAGTTTTCAAAAGTCATGGATGACAAATTTCTAGTAAATTTGGCAGAAGCGCTAATGAAGAATATGACAAACTTGATTACACTTCAATTATTTTACACCCGCCAGACATTGTTTTGAGAAAAGTTAGAAAATTTGATTCTACAAAACAACTTTGGAAAAAGTTGAAATACTTATATTTACTTAAATATACTCCTAATAAGTTGTATCAGTTATAAAATGGATCAATCAAAAGATCTTGATGACAATAGGATATTTTTAACAAACTTGTTCAAGTATCGTTACTTGTGATGAAAATGTGTCTGAAATTTATAAGGACGTCATTTGCTGAATTCTATGTCTGACTCATATATGGAGATTAAAAATGCGATTAAATATGGTAGGGACAGCTTAACATATGAGATTGTCATTCATTCTCTTAGAAGTAAAGAGATAAAGATTAAGGCTCAAAAAGAGGATAAGAGAAGTGGTGAGTTACATATGATGAAGAGTGGAATGAAATTTAAGCAATAAGTTTGGGTAGAGCTTAAGAAAGTAGTGATTCGAGTGATGAGGATAGTAAGAAAAAAGATCGGGACAAGTCCAGTGGTAAGCAGTATTACTATTATAGTAAGTCTAGACACTTCGTAAGGGATTGTTCCAAGAAAAATGATAAATAGAAGGGCAAGATGAGAGGTGAAGCAAATGTGGCTATAAGGTCGAATGATGACCCTATCGAGGTTTACTGAGAGTAAACCTATTTACTGCGTATGCATATGTGTGTAATCCGTTGTGCATGTGTGTGATTGCTTAATTATGTAGCATTTCAATATGTTTGATATATGTATTTGCATGAATTTGATAGCAATATGATTACTTAGTGTAATGTGTTTTGCATGCATAGTGAGTTGTGATGCATTAGCGATAAGGGTATTGAGTGTCTTTTGGTAAGGTGGAGTATAAATGTCTAATGGTACATTAGTGACTTGTATTGAGGATGTGGAGTGTGACATTTTGATTACGAGTAGATAGGTGATTAAATGTTGGAATCATTTATCTGTGAAATACCTTGTACAGGTAGAGTGTGAGAGTGACACTTTTATCACTTCTATTAAGTGGAGACCGATTATTTAGTTATGTTGGGAGAAGTAATGTGATGATAGATGATTATCCCATGGATTTAGGATCTATTGTGGTTTACCAGTTAGACATGATGTTAGTGATTAGTCTAGTGAGATAGGTAGGCGATGAGAGAAGATATGTGTTCTTGAATTGTGAGCAACACGGTATGGGATAGAATAAGTGTGATGAGATCTTTTCGTGGGGTCATTTACATATTTGTTGCATATGTGTTGGTCATCCGTTGATTAGCTTGGTGTTAATTTGCTATTCTGTGTGAACGTGTTTTTCGAAAAAAAATCCGTGGGTTATCATGTGTTATATCTTAATCGTATGATTATTTGTTCTTGATTATTTATTGTGATTATATGCTTCTATTTGGGTACTTGTTGGAGGTTAGTCCTGGTGAGTATATGGAGTAGGTGTGATATGCGTTTTGGGTTCGAAACATGAAGTAAGGTGTGTGATTTCAATTTTATTGGTTGCCTTGATTATGTAAGTAATAACTTTGTGTTTTTTGATTGTTCGCAAGTTGATTGGGTATCAAGGTGGAAACTTTTTAGGTTTTGATACCTAATGACATGAATCATGAGTTATGATGTAAACGTTAGATTAAATTTCATTGGCAATAACTGATGAGCCAACAACCAAGTCTAAAGGCTCGACCTGAAATAAATGGATCGTTGATCCATATATATATTTACATATTGAATGACTTTGAATTTGGCATATTTAACTCTATTATTGGTCCAACTAAAGCATAACATACTCCTACATATTGGATGGAAAATGTAATGTGAAATTTAGCCCAAAAAACACTGTTTTGAAGATCTTTGGAGCGAGCTTCCATGACAACTCTTTATAACTAGATCTTGAATTCTGAAGAACAACTTTAATCTCTTCATGTTTGACTTAATCTTTAATCTTCAATATTGTCTCCTTTTAGTTCTTGAATTCTTGCTCTTGATTTTGGCTTCTTGCTCCTAATCTTGATTATCTTAGTTGCTTCTTCTTAATTGTTGATTTTTTTATTCTTGATTGTGGATTGTGAATCTTCATTTTCAATATGCTTTCTCTTGTTATTCTTGTGTTTATGAGAGATATACACGTGACAAATTAAATTCCAACACAATACTCCTACTCACGCAAACTTTAGTCCGAATTTGGGGCACAAAACCTACCAAACAAGCTCTAAGATCTTTTTAATTTATCTCTTAGTCTCGTCCTTTCAATTTTGAAAATGCTACCTCCATTAACGAGTCGAGTACCTATCATCACATACACATAAACGCGATAAAGTGTTGATCCCTTGTGCAGTACTCAACTAGATTTTTATTTTTTTTTTAACTATTATTTTCACTTGCTTTAAAGAAAATCATAACCAGTCTGTCCCAATAAACACCTGCCCGCTACAGACCTAAAAGCATCTGGGCTCACGCATCTTTTTGGAATAGGGTTTGGAAAAATTAGTGATAAGGAACTTTTCATGGACAAAAAGATATCCATATGGAATCTTAAGGAACAATTCTCGAATGGTGGCGGTTAATTAACTAACAATTACCAGATTTCTGTAATTATACACCTTTTTTAACTTATTTTTTATTTTTGTTAATTGAGTTCACAATAAAAACATGTAGACATAGAATGTTTATGAGAATTAAAGTTTGTTTTAAAAGGAATCAAACAGGGGCTTAGTTTTTACAGAAATTGTAAGTTGACGAGTTGGTTGAAGAAAGTATTTCTCTCTAAACATAATAACGTAAAGTAATAAGGGTGTCCCTCAACATGGTTACTACATGCATCACAAAATTGAGGGAAAAAACTTACAAGGAAAACCAGCTAGTTCATATATATCCGAAGACAATTTATGACAACAAGAAATGATGAAAATTTAGATAATTAGATGGTTAAGATGGTATCAAAATTAGAAAAAAAATAAAAAATACTTGTTCGAACGTCGCAGTTATTAATTTATAATAATTGTTTACTTAATAGGTTTTTGATTAAAAAATATATTCAATTTGCGAAGCTACCTGTAAATAAATAAATAAATCTCTCTCTAACAATTTGAATGCAATGATTAACAACTCACGCCAGCATTTCTATTTGGAAACAAATCTCATCCAAGTATGACATAAACCACGAAGGCAAGATAAGCCTACTAAATCATATCTTCATTTTTCATCTCACTATCGCTGCACTAATCTTCAAATTAAGAGTAAAAGAATAGGTCTTTTTTCTATAATTATCGCCGTGTGGCATAAAATAATTGGTCGTGTATACCTTTTTGGGTTGGTTTATTGCTGAATTGGACAACATTTTGGGATAGACTCCCAATTCACGTCCCATAAATTTTTTGGATAAGTTGTAAGCTTTAAAGCCCGGAGGATTGGACTAGATAATCAAATACATATAAAATTGCACTAGAGGTTCCCGACCTTTCATTATATTTGCATGGTAATTTCAGTGACAAAATCGTTCAAAACTTCGTTATATTATTGTGTTATTTTCATAAAATCATGCTTCACTTCAAGTTTCTAAGCAGAAGCATAGATTTTGAAGCAAAATCTAGCTTGACAAAATTAGACATATATGAGGAACGTGTAACGATTTGACACTGATTTGAACAATTTTTATTATTGAAGGTTGATAGTGCAACACAATGAAAAATTAATGACCAACTTGCTACAATTTCAAAGAGATTTTGGTAGCCACTTGCTACAAAAGCATTAGACCATGCCATTTGTTCTAAAAGATTAAAAATATCGCATTTATATCATTTAAATATTATTTTCAACATGGCTATTTATGTGTAGATATGGTTTATTTTTCTCACCAAAGTCAGACACATGCACAATTTCATTAAATGAGTGATGAAGAGACTTAAAGTTCGAACTTTTGTCTACTTTAATATCATATTAAAAATTGATGATTGATCTTTTGTCTACTTAAAGTTCGAACTTTTGTCTACTTTATTAAGATGAGTAGTCAAGTTCTCATATCTTGATTGATATATTCGTCTTTATTCGATTTGATATTCTATCGGACAATTTTTCGGTCAGTTAATATAATAGTTGATAAAGGGCTCCTTTCTTTTACAACAAATTATCTGTTATTTTTCATTTAAAAAAAAAAAAAATCCTGGCTAACCCTTACATTAATGCACTAGTGTCCCACGCACTCCATATAAATAGGTACCATACTCATTCCTTATTGTCCATCAGAGTTCAGATAGCTAATAATTTATTTCTTAGTTTCAAAATTTGTCCAAGCCCAAGGGAGATGGCAGTTTTCTCTGGAGACTGGGTTCTTGCATTTGGTGTACTTGGTAAAACCTAAGTATTATTTATAATTTTTTACATTTTCTATGGAAAAAAATACATTAATTAGCTACTGTTTGAGCCATATTATTTTTCAACCACGCATTCTTTAATAAAATAATATTTTTCATCACATCAATAACTTTTTCTTCATTTTCAACCACATATTCTACATCATATCAACAGTAAAAATACATTCTTACTTCCCAAATGTGCACCAAACAAGCTCTTAATCGTGTTCCTTAATTTATTTTTTCTTGCGCTGGTCAAAATCCTCCTTGAATGACACGCGCCACTCTGTGAAATGTACTAATAAATTTATTGCGAATGGCTTTGGCAATCGTCACATTCACATCCATAATTTACATGCATGAAAACAAAATCAACTACGCAAATGCAACTTCGCACAATCTTTATTTTGAAACTTAGTTCAATAATATTTGATGCCATTTTATAAATTGTCTAATATTTATAATGTCTAATAATATAAATACTTTTTTCCCTTCATTTTGTAGGTAATATAATATCCTTCATGGTCTATCTTGCTCCAATGTAAGTTTCATTATATTACTTTAGTTAAAAACTTGATTCAATTAAAATTATTATTGGATTTTTAATTATCAATTATTGCAGGCCAACTTTCTATCAAATTTATAAGAAAAAGTCAAGTGAAGGATTCCAATCAGTTCCTTATGTTGTTGCTCTATTCAGTGCCATGCTATGGATGTACTATGCATTTCTCAAGTCCGATAATACCACACTTCTTATTACCATAAATTCTGTCGGATGTTTCATTGAAACTATATACATTTGTTTTTATCTCTTTTATGCACCAAAGAAGGTAAAGAATATCTTATCAATTCATCTTATCTAAAAGTTTAAACAAATATTCGAACTTTTTTTAATATAGATGAACAATTTTCGACAAATATTCCAACTTTTTTGAAATGCAGGTTCAAACTATAAAGTTAATTCTTCTCCTGATAGTATGTGGGTTTGGTCTCATCGTTCTCTCAAATCAACTTGTGGTGAAAGCTTCGGAACGTGTCCACGTTGTTGGATGGATTTGTCTTGTATTTTCATTGTGTGTATTTATTGCCCCGTTAGGCATTGTGGTAAGCATAAAAAATTTATAAGTAGAAAATCAATTAATTTTCCTCTCAAGTTCTTATTTCTTTGTTTCATTTTTATATATTTACTTGGCAGAGACAAGTTATACGAACAAAGAGCGTCGAATATATGCCATTTCTTCTATCATTTTTTCTCACAATAAGCGCTGTTATGTGGTTCTTCTATGGTTTGCTACTCAAGGATTATAACATTGCTGTAAGTTCGTACTATGTTTTTTTTTCAATCATGCTACATGTACATTATCTTTTATATTGTACCAAGAGGCAACACGTCATCGGAAAATTTAAAAAAACAAACAATTTTCCATCCATTCATCTTTTAACACCATATCAAATGTCAACAAGGATGTACACTTGGAGTGACATCTTGTATTTACTACTAAAAATCAGCTTTTCACATATGGATAATTACCAATGAATTGACGGATTATCCGTTGGTAAAAGTATTAGACTTTTAACTGCAAAAATCACCAATGGAATTTTCATTAGTAAAAGTGGTATTTTTTTTTACCAACGGATATTCCGTGCCTAATATTGTTATTTAATATGCTTACAATTTATCAACAGCATTTCCATAGGTGATGTAATTCAACTTTTTTTTAGAAAAATGTTTCAACCTTTCACCTGTGAATTTTTCGTGGGTGAAGAGTAGTTCACATTGCCAATGGAATTGTCATTGCTAATATTAATCAATTTTAATAATTACAAAATTCAAACATTTTCCTCCAGAATATCCATAGCTGAGTAATTATTTAAAAAAAAAAAAAAAATTTAAGCCTCTTCACCAACGAAAATTCCGTAGGTGAAGATTAATTCATATTACCTACGGAAAATCCGTTGATGATATTAATCAATTTTAATAATATCAAACCAAAGAAATTTTTATTCCACGTCAAAAGCACGACAAAAATCTTTGGAGATGGCTTCTATAAATTAGTGGTCTAATGAGTGATTAAACAACTTTTTAAGACTTTCACTTCAGTTGGCTAAAAGTTAAAAAAAAAAAAAATTATAATTATTAGACAATAATATAAATTAATAATTTTTTTTGTCACATCTCACGTGTCTCTATTTACAACGTTGATTTTTACCAATTGTAATGGTAGACATTTTACCAACGGAAAATCGGTTGGTAATGGTTAAATTTTTTAAAAGGTTCACACTTTACCAATGGAAAATGTGTTGGTAAAAAGTTTATTTTTTACCTACGACGCGATCCGTTAATAACTATCAACGATTCTCAAATTAACAACGGATTTGTGGTTGCTAATATTCTATTGGTAAAGAGTAACAGCAATGGATATCTTGGTTTCAGGAACGAAAAATTCGTGACTGAAGCCATGTTTTTTTGTAGTGATTATTCTTCTTTTTCCATCGAAATCCCACGTCTCTAAATGGTATTTGACATTTCATCTACCTTTAAAGCACGGCTTTTAAACATCGTGTTCGTTGATTTTTGCAAATAATATTTATTTTACTTTGTCCATACAGATTCCAAATGTTCTAGGCTTCAGCTTTGGCGTTCTACAAATGGTGCTTTATGTAATGTACAAAAACGGAGATAAGAGCGATATGAAAAAGCTTCCAGAAATACCAAAGAAAATTATAATCTTGGAAGAACACAAAATTCCAGAATTAACTGAGCAAATTATTGACATTGTGAAAATCAGTGCACTGTTAAATTCAGAGAAAATTCCAGAGGTTTCACAGCCAATTAATGATGGAATCGAAGAAGCACGTGAGCATCAGAATATGTCAAAAGGAAATTGAAGTTAAAATGTAAATTTATGTGGACTCTCTCATTGGACGGGTTATTTTTATTTTTATTTTTATTCTAGTCTGTAATGTATAATATAAAATAACGTTGGGCTGGTTTGTTCACTTTTCTTCCTTAATTATATATTTATGGATGAGAGAGTAGTTTTATTAACTGATTGCAAGAATAAACTCATTTTATTTAATTCGTGCCTTTTACCATTGCCAATCATTGTATTATAGTAATTCCTTCTGATAGTGTAAACATTCGAAGAAAATTACTATGTAATTACTGATCGAGCAAGGTCAATAGAAGAAAAATAAATAATAACGGCGTAGTTCGTACAGTATGCAAAAAAATAATAAAAAAATAAAAAATCTTTCTTAGCATTAGCTATGTATCATCTAGTGCGCTTTACCGAACATATTATGACTTATATTTCTTGGTATTTTTTTATCCTTTTTCTTTTAATTCAAATTTTGAGACATTCTATAAAATTATTCACCAATGAATTAATAAGTTATATCTTAATATTTAGTATAGGCTCAGCAAAATACTTAGTATATATAAATGATATTTTAAACACGAATAACATAACATATCAATTAATTGATATAAATTTTTTAATTCATAAATTTGTTGATAAATTTATTCATCAATTAATTGACTTTTTATTAGCAAAATTTTAACGAACATGTTGCAGCAAGAATTGAATTGGAGACGTCATCATATGTCCACCTTGCTTTAATATGATGACAACTTTTACTTTATTTCTGGTCTTTAATTTTAGTTAATTATCAAACAAAAAGCATCATAAGATATATTAGTTTTTTTGTGAATGTCCAATGTTTATCCAATAATGGATTAATCATTGCGAGTTGATTCAAATACTAAATACTAACAAGTAAGAACTAATCAAAATTAAGATGTTGTTGACACTACGCGAATAACGATAATTTAATTTGAAAACTCGTTAAATCAAATTTGAATTCTGCAATTAAATAGAATGAAATTGAAAACTTCCAACTTTTATTTTGTTCGGTTAACTACTAAAACGCGAACCAAGTCCATGTTAATTAGTACTTTAAAAATATCTAAGCTAATAAAATGACTTAATTCTCTAATTAAAACAATTACTTATTTAAAAATAACGTGCGAAGTAATAATAGCTTTATGCTGATTATCCCCATTACACATAAAATATATATTAAGTTTATCCAATCCGATGGCAAGGTGAAGCATTCGTATCTTATCTCTCATTTATTTTCTCTAAAATTAATTTAAGGATTGGACTTTTGTTCTCTTTGCCGTTTTCACCCCGTTTTCTGTTTTCGATTTTTCAAAATAATGAAAACACGCTTACTTACATATTTTCAAAAATTCAAAAATGAATTTTCGAAAATGTCTTTAAAATTTACAAAGAAAATCGAAAACGACAAAAATATCGTTTTGGGTGTTTTTAATTAAAACAAAGTCAAAATTCTCAAAATGCATTTTGGGTATTTTTAGTTTAACGTCATCCCAACCACCACCAACGCCGCCACAACCACCATCCCCGCCTTCACCACACCACCACAAAAACCACCGCCTGCAGATTTCCACTACCACCGCCACAACCTGCAGATCGCACACCACCAGCACACCCAAACCAACCACCGAATAAAAAAAAAAAAAAAAAAGACTAAGAAGCATAGAGAACAACAGCGTCGCAGGGAGATCGCCGGAAGCGCTGGTCATCGGGAGCACCGACGATCGCCTGGAGCGCCAAAGAGAGAGGCGACAGTGATGTAATGAAGAGAGAGAGAGAGAGAGAGAGAGAAAGAGAGTACATTTTTATTTTTATTTTTTTTCGAAAACAATTTTTCAAAATGACAAAAAGAACACATTTTCAACAACTTCAAAACGGACACTCAAAATACAAAACCCAAAATGAATTCAAAACTGAAAACTAGAAACTCAAACACGAAGAGAACAGCCCCTAAACTTTCCTATTTGATTGTTGACAAAACTCTCTCTCCCTCCCTCCCTTCCTTCAAGCGGGATATTTTTAAAAGAGAAATGTCCCCAACCTATCACAGGGCCCAGTTGGTTCCCTATCATGAACAGGGCCACATAGGCTCTGTTCATTTAGAATTCTCATTTTTGAAAAGTACTATCATTTGTACATCATGCTGACACTTGCATGATTGTCAAAAATTAATTAAATGAAAAAAAAAAATTTAAAAAAAATTGTCAAATCACAGTTTGCCATGTTGATGAATATAAACAACGGTGTACACTTTAGTGTACACCAAGTATGATTGTTTTGAAAAAGGTTATTAAGCCCATGTTTAACAACAAAATAATATTTTGAATAGTAATTTTTAAGAAAATGTGTGGTTAAAAAATAGGAAAAAACTTTAAGTTTACGAGCAGAATATTTTATTGTGTCAATATATTATCGAAACTGAGTATATTTAAAAAAGAGTTTTCAAATAATGATTGTTAAACGGGGACTAAAAAAAGCAACATAAATTATATTATTAAAAGAATTAAAATATAAAACTTGACGAAAAGCCTTATCTCCATTTTCCCTCAAAGAATCATTTTTAACAATATATTTTACCATAAAATAATTTTACACAAGTTCTTTTTTATTTTTTAGCCACAAATTTTCCAGGAAAATCACAATTTCACACTTTTTTTTTCCTCTCTAAAATGAGATTCAAATAGGGCAGCAACACATACGGACTAATGATTGATTGCGTGTCCAATATAATATGTGAGAAGGCAACAAGATATTTTTAAAAAAATCTGCTCAAATTTGTTCGTATCAATATGTAGTTATTAACGACATGTTCGGCAAAACTTATTATAATTAAAGTTGATTGAACATGTTTTTTATTCATACATATTGTAGGATCCATAATTTACTACTAACTTATTATTTACACATTTTATAGACAAAGAACTTGTAAGAATTTAAAAATACTAAGGGGTTGTTCTCTTTGTATTTCAATTTTGAATTTTGAATTGATTTTTATTTTGAGGGTCTGTTTTGAAATTGCTGAAAATGAGTTCTTTTTGTCATTCTGAAAAACAGTTTCTCAAAACATACAAATGGAAAATTCGTTTACTTTGAAATTTTGAGAATATTTTTTTTATAATATTTTATTCAAAAAAATTGATTATTCAATAAATTTTAATAGTTTAATGTTAATATAGTATTAAATAACATATAAATTTTGAAATTGGTGAATTTTGAAATATTTTTTTCCAGATACAAAAAACACAAACTTGATTATAGTTCATGTTAGTTCTCACAATTCTTACCAAA
Source organism: Fraxinus excelsior (assembly GCA_019097785.1). Taxonomy (NCBI): domain Eukaryota; kingdom Viridiplantae; phylum Streptophyta; class Magnoliopsida; order Lamiales; family Oleaceae; genus Fraxinus; species Fraxinus excelsior. The sequence continues at coordinate 9,960,230 of CM032623.1, read as the reverse complement.
TACAATTTTGATTGTCTAAATACGATGACTATCATCAGTTATTATAAATAACATTACTCCTTAACTATAAATAAATCAGTTGTATATGGCTAGCTGATGGTATAATAATAATAATAATAATAATAATAATAATAATAATAATAATAATAATTCTCCATTTTCTTTAACACATGATATGATACAAGTGCATCATACGATCTCTAATTAAATATATGTAAATTTTATGTTTACCCATCCTAAGCAAGAATGTGCATCAACGATGGTAAGGAATTTGATCGTTTGATTTCCCGCAAGTGAACGAGTTCGTGAACAAGTAATAAAGTGATGAATAGAGTGTCGAATCCACGAGGACTACGTATTTGATCGAGTTAAAATTAATTGCAACTTTAATCGAATAGCAAATAGATTTTGTGATTTGTTCTATACTAATACCTAAATTATCAATCAAACTAAAGAAAATAAGTAAATGTGTTTTTCAAATCGTGAGATGCATTGCTAAGATGTCGAATCCCCCTTATTATTCTATTTTCAGTATAATAATTAAATTGATAAATTTGAAATTATTCATATTGGTCAATGTTTCTAATTTAATTGAAAGCATCTCTCGATAGCGATCAAATATATTCCCCTCATGTGACCCTTCTACCTCCCGATGAAATATGCAAACATGATAAATGCATTAACAAGTACTAGAACATCTATTGAAACCATATAAAGCATAGAAGTATATTTCTATCCTCTATCGAACCTTACAATGTTTATTATAATGTGCTTAAACCCTATTGTCTATCTCGATAACAACAAAATTCATTAACAATTCAATTGGTGATCTAACAATTCAATTAGTGATCAAACAATTGAAAAGAACCATAAAACGATAATAAATATGCACAAATCAAATCAAATTAAAGTCAAAATAATTAATTAAAAACTGAAAATATCATAACAAGGGTTCATCTCATCCTAGCATGTATAATATTAGCCTAACATATCGAAATTATAAGAAATCATATATAAGTCAAAATATATAACCCGATTTTGATAAATTGAGAAGATGAAGATGAATCTTGAAATCTAGAATCTCTTCAATGGTTTATTGATGAATCTCCACTTGATTGGATTCTTGCAAATTCCCTTCAATTCTCTCACAAGAATTATGAATTATCTTCCTTTGATGATATTAATTGATGAATATTGGAGTATAATATGTATATCAGCGCTCTCCCTATGTATTCTGCCGTTTGTAGGAGTTGAAAATTGGTTGAGAATCACGTCCAATTTGGTTTCCAAAAGAGTTCTAATTGAATAAGGAAAGTTGTCTTCGCGCGTGAATTTTTTGGTCTCTGCACAACAGTTAGTATTTTGACCATAACTGTTTTTTCTGATATCCGATTGATGAGATTCAAATTGCGTTGTAAAGATAACTTAAAGGGCTATAACTTTGATAAAAATATGATATTTCCAATTCGGACTTATACTATGCCAAAAACCAGTTTCAATTTTCGACTAGAAATCTGGAATATAACTTGTGCAATTGGAAATTGATGTTTATCATATTCCCTTCCTTTTTGAATTCTAATTCCATCCAATTGTCTCATAAAAATCTTTGAAGTATCATCTTTTGGTCCAAATCAATTATTAAGTATTTGAAAATTTGGTCCTCTGACTTTGGATTTTGCCATTTTTCACAATTTTTCGCTTCTTTCTTCAATTCCTTTTCTATTCAAAGAGTTTTACCTATTAAACATAAAATACAACAATTTAAAATATATTTTTGTCAAAAAAGTATCAAATGTTGTTATTTTAGGACTCAAATAAGTGTATAAAATACATTTATCAGAATCTAATAGTGAATTTGCTATTACAACTCTACAATGCATTAATCCAATTCCAACTAGTTTACTCATGAAACAACAAAGACAGTTGCATTTTCATTGGCAGCAAGCAAGTTCACCATCTATAAACGATATTCAATAGTTCCCAAGTATAGATTGCTGTGTTCTAAAATGAACTAAAAGAATTACATATTTCTCTCTCTCTCTCTCTCTCTTCTACAGGCTCTTCAAGCTCATAGTCTTCATCATCCTCATCACAAGAAATCTCAGTAATAGTAGACAAAGGCTTATTTGTATCAGCAGCCCTTTTTGTTGGTCCTTTATTCTTGATCTGAACCTCAGAAACTTCTGCTTCTGTGGCAGTAAAAGGTGCATGCTTTGACTTGAAATCACTAAGGATGGTATGGAGCTCTGTTGACAAACATGATGTCTAACTCCAACATATAACTCCCCATTCGCTCTCCTATAATCAGAGTTTTGATAAGACAATAACAATACATAAGAAAAAGGAAAACCAACATGTCATCGTCAGTTGCAACTTATAATCACTGGAGTCTGTAAATTTGAATGTATACCTCAAAAATACAAAAGAATCCCCAGCAACAAATCTCTTAGAAGTGACGAATGTACTCCACCCCGTTGTAAGCAAGTGCCTACTTGGTTTGCTTGTTTGAATATTGGAAGATATATACATGAATTTCCTTCCATGAAATTGAGAATTTGACATCAACATACTCAACTTACTACATGCCTATTTATTTGATCAGTATTAGCATAATGGCATTCATGGTCAAGTAATATGTAATGAGACGAGCATGATTGGCTTAGCTTAAATTGTTACGTATGAGTAAATAAGTTAATTATTTAGACAATAATAAAACTAAATTTTACTTATTTAAGCTTAGCCAAACAATCTCATACCCTTTAGTCTCAGCTAAATTAGAAGGAGCTCATTAGGAAGGTAGAAATAAAGATCACCTCTATATATATGCTTAAAGTGCCATTCAATCCCATGCAAATCCTTTGCCACAAGTTCCTGGCTCGCTGTCTGCAGGGTCATATCCTGATCCAAGAATATATATAGTCAAAACAAACTAAAGATCAGTTATGATATTCTAGGCCAACTAGAAATTATGGAAAAAAAAATTAAGAACAAAAACAGAACTAATGAACCCCTCAAAAGAGAAATTATTACCAAGGGCGGAAGGCATTCATTCGCATGCTTGCGAAGGACAGAAAATCCACCGTGAGTACTTGTATTGAAACATGTCAAAACCTTGCAGAACGAGTGAACCGTAGGCCTAGGAGGCTCTCGACGACATCAATAATGACATTTTTAGCTCGGTTTGCTACAAATAGTTTCACCCAGTAGTTCACAAACTTTCATCGATTATGCATATTAAAAATTTGCACGCTTTATCCCTAAAAATTATGAAAGCAAGAAAATACAACAATTTTTCCAATAAAAAAGAAGCTAGACTTATTTCTTACTCTACTCAAGGTAATTTGTGCATAAACCTCATCCATAGCCATTGTTCAGCCTACAAAACATACCAATATCATGATTTGTTAACAATTCTGCAACGTAATTTACCACTGCAATACTTTTGCTTGCCAATAGAGAGAGAATTTCCAATAAACATATAAACAAACAAAATTTTCTACAGTTTTTACAGCTAGCAAATATAAACTAAATCAGAAATTCAACTCAACCAATAGATAAATATCAAAATTGAGCTCAATTAAGGTAGTATATATAATACAACTTGTCGGGTCTATCTGAGTTTAAGGCAATCAATAACAGCTAATAACGAAAAAAACAGCTCAAATACAACATTAATACTGAACAAAAATCCCAATTTAACACTGAACCAACTCAAAATTCAACTCCACTGATAAATAAGTATCAAATTTGAGCTCAACAAGGATCATAAATTAAACATACCTTCTCGAGTCTATCACCCCCAAGATCAGCACCCCCGAGAGCTTTCTTCCCAGCTACAATGCAGTATCTCAAGCAATCCTCAAGCCTCCTATTGTTTTTTCCATCAATGTATCCTTTGGATTTGAATCACCAAATCTGTCCACCGAATTGAGTGAGGAATTTGGAGGCATTTTTGGCGGTCTTGTGGGCAGACGATGATCGGTGGTTGTAGAAGGAGGTGAAGGGATACATGTGGTGTGGGGGTTCGATGGCTTAGGTGACGGGTGGTGGAGGAAATGGAAAAGAGGCGTTTTTCGGGTTTTCATTCAATTGCCTCCCCACGTCTGCGCTCGTGCTGGCACTGACGTATCTCTTTTGTCGTCGCTTGCAGTTATAGATGAATGGGTTGCCAGTGTCGAGAAGAAAGAAAGAAGAGACGGGATTGGAAGAAGAGAGAAGGAAGAGAGTGTTTTGTACGTTTTTCGTGTATTCCAACTTTTCCCGTGTTTCGTACAAAAAACATCCAAAATGCCAAAAATGATGTTTTGTGTTTTTAATACAAACTTTTTTTTTGTTTTTAAATACGCATTTTCATTATTTTGAAAAATTAAAAACAGAAAACAATTTGAAAACGGTAAAGAGAACATACCCTAAAGTTCTTGATGAATAAATCTTACATCAATTAAGTATAAAAAGCTAATGTTGCTCTTTTTAACAAGGATGACATTTTAAGATTGAATCACAACTCTTTATAGTATGAGAGTCCATTAAATTCAAACAATAAATCGATTGGTCAAAAAGTCAAAGACGCTATATTATGGTATATATATAGAATATAGATAAGAGAAATAACAAACATATAAATGCTTGAAGTACTCGGCTTTATGTTACATGTTAAGATGGAACTCAACTCTTAATAAAAGTATCTATTTTTTTATTCATTTGGAAATTTCCATCTTCTTGTCAGTTAGCGCCATTGACGATTTTATTTAAATATATAAAGTTGTTAGAAATAGATCATGAATATTCATTTAAATCTTGTTTTTACATGCTTATTATATATAAATTATTTTTTGATCAAAAGTCAAACATGTGCATGCTTTTCATCAAAAGGGGAGACTTGTGTTTGTCGCTTACTTAAGTCTCTTTATGGTCTTATGCAAGCCTCGCATAATTGGTACTCAAAACTATATATATTATTGTCCGATGGTTTTACTCAATGTGCAACTGATCACTCACTCTTTACTTGTACTATTGACTCTTCCTTTACCATGGTCCTAGTTTATGTTGACGAGATTTTGGTTGCAAGCATCGATCTCTCGATCATCACTATCCTCAAAATATCCCTTGATGATTGTTTTAAAATTAAGAATTTAGGTATTGTGAAGTACTTCCTTGGCCTTGAAGTTGCTCGGTCGCCACTTGGGATTTTCGTCAACAGAGTAATTATACCTTGGATATTCTTGCAGACTCTAGCAATTTGGGTTCATGACTTGCCTTTTTTTCCATGGACAAGAATTTGAAACTCGCTCTTGATGATAATACTTTACTCTTTGATCTCGGCTCATACAGGCGATTAGTAGGTCATCTTTTGTACCTCACTATTACTGGCATTGATATCTCCTTCTCTGTGAACTTGTTAAGTCAATTCATGCCAATTAAAAAAGAGATTCACATTGCCAAGCTGCACTTCATCTTCTATGTTATTTGAAAGGATCTTCGTACATGGGCTTCTCTATTCTACACATTGTGATTTTCGCCTTTCTGCCTACTCTAATTCTGATTGGGCCAGTTGTCTTATTGCTTGTCGCTCCACCACTGATTTTTCATCGCACTTAGTACTAGTCCAATCTCTTGGCTACAAAGAAACAATGAGTTGTTTCTCGTTCATCTGACGAAGCACTGGTTCCATCACACTTAGCACTAGTATCATCTCTTGGCTACAAAGAAATAGTATGTTGTTTCTTGCTCATCTGCAGAAGCTGAGTACCGTTTAATGGCCATGACCACATGTGAACTTGTGTGGCTTAAATCTCTTTTGTGTGATCTTGATGTTATACATCCGTTGCGTATTTTACTCTATTGTGACCATGAGGTTGCTATCCACATCACTCACAATCCAATTTTTCATGAGCGCACCAAATATATCAAAATCAACTGTCATTCCGTACGAGAGAAATACATTTTTGAACTCACCCTTCCTCCACATATTTCTACTAGACTCCAGTTGGCTTATATTTTCATTAAGGTCCTTCAGAAGGATCTTTTCCATTATTTCATTCAAAAGTTAGGCATTACAGATCTTCATGCTCCTAGAATAGTTTCTTACGTGTATAGATCTGTCCTAGATGTAATATAAACACCCTTGTATGCTGTAATGAAATCAATGAGAAATACTTCATTTACATGACTTTTCGTAACATACCCTTTTTAAGTGAAAACAAAAATACTTAACCTAATATTTGAAAATTTTCTTAATTATTTGAAAATACAAAAGCCTATTCAGACGCTAATCTTCTTACCTTCTTGTTCTTGTTCTTGTTCTTCTTCCTATTTACAGAATCTTCATCTCAATTCCTTGCAACAAAAGCAATGAATCTGCTCTTTTTCAATCCATTAATGCATAGATTTGTGAAAGAAAATGAATAATCCATAGTCGAAAGTGATCCCATAATGCTCGACTCGAGGACTCGGGGACGTATAGGTTGAAAAAGAAGTGAAAGAATAATAAACAGTTGAAGTAGAAAGTGAAGAAGAAGAAGTTGAATAAATATTCTTAGTCGAACCGGTAAGTTTTGATAATCTTTCTCTTAGACAGCTAGAACATATCCCTGGTTGGTTGTTATTTGGATTTTTTTTTTCACAAAAATCTTGGTTTGGTTGTGTGCTAATGGAAATGAGGAAGAGAGTGCACCAGACGTATTTATATTTTGAAGAAAGAGAGGGAGAGTGACAAGACGTGTTTGTTTTCCCGGTAGTGAAAAGAACCAAATTCTTCTTGTTGATTATGATTTTGTATAATAAAAAAAAATTGTGGAAATAGGTCCTAAATGAATCTAGTTCAATATTACTATCAAACACAAGTTCTTCAACTTGAACATAGTTTGATTTCAATATAGAGGTAGGGGTGGGCTAGTTGGGTGAGGGGTACTTGGTGTTGCGTTGGTTTAGTGGGAACCCTTATTATGCCCCTATTTGGTGGGGATTAAAATCAAATTTTTAATAAATTTTGATTAAAATTGAGGAAATGTATGGTTGAAAAGTTGTGGGTCCCATAAAATATATGGTAAAAATTGATTATTGACTTTGAATTATATTAAAATCACTACCAAACAAGGATTATGAACCTTTGAGATTTTTCACGCACAAATTGAGATGTCGACAAAACTAGAGAACAATGACATTGGCTGTCATAAGACTTTCTCTACAGAGAAGTCGATTTGGTTTAGGAGTGTGTGTCAGTCAAGGACTCATGATGAAAATCTCTTTTGTTACATTCTTAAACCTTTTTTAGAAGGTAAAGAAAAAAGCTAAGAGAGAGTTAAAAAAAATACCTGGAAAAATTTATTTGCTGAACAATAAAGTACTCTAAGGCCATTACAAAAATATTGTTTCAAGTCTTTATATTTTATGCTAGACAAATTACTTTATCTACTTTGTTTTGTTGTTCATTAGAAAGTTTTAACGAATTTATTAATATTTGTTTGGAAAATCGAAAACTTGGTAGAAAAGTTGTTACAGAAAGCCATATATTATCCACATTAGATAGAAATAGAGGTGACTCAATAATGTCGATCGAATCTACAAACACACTAACAAACGAATTACACATTAAGAAAATAAACACTTTTCTGATTTCATGAACAACAAAAAATCCTGCAAGATGTTTAACGGTGTTAAATATTAAAAGCACATATAACCTAATGGGCCAGCAGTCCCTTAATGGGTTGGGCTACAAAGCAAAATAAATAACTATTGAAAATAATGAACTAAAAAACATTAAGTGCTGTTTTGATTTAGCAAACGAATTCAAACATCCAAAATCCCTCATGCATCACAGCACTATGAGTTCAATGAGAATCGTCGCGGGCTTTCTGGAATGGGTCATGGGCCTAAAACGGACACTATATGCAAAAGTTACGCTATTTTCTTCAAATGCTGACCATCCAAATGTTCTAAATACGCAAGTGCAAATTCCTCCATACTAACCTCATCATTCTCCTCGGGATCAATGGGATCCGCCCTCAAATCAGAATCGATAGCACCGCTTTCTATGTTATCTCTGTGGTATGGCAAAAGATGCTTTACATTAAACATATCAAAAGTCCAGATATAAGAAGGAAGTCGAAGGTGATAGGCGTTAGGATTAATCTTCTCTGTAATTTCCACTGGACCAACACTACGAGGCGATAACTTCGAATATGTATGAGAAGGCACTCGATCCTTAGTCAGCACCACCCAAGCATAATCCCCAACGTCAAAATCAATAGAATGTCGATGCCGGTCAGCTATCTCCTTATACTTACGGTTGGACTCCAACAGCTTAACTCGTGTCTCCTCGTGAACCTGTTGCAAACTACGAACAAAGTCAATAGCCGTCCCGTGCAACCAAGTCTTAGAGGGCAGAGCCAATAAATCAACAAGACTGTGGGGTGGAATACTATACACAACTTGAAACAGACTGAAATCGGTACTCCTATTTCAAGCATGATTATAAGCAAACTCTACTTGGCTAAGCCGCTGATCCCACGAGCAAAGATTATCCCCAATTAAGAACCGCAACAAATCACTCAAAGATCAATTCACTACCTCAGTTTGACCATTTGTTTGAGGATGGTAAGCACTACTGAAATTGAGTTACGTGTTAACTGACTTCCATAAGCTCCGCAAAAAGTGACCGATGAACGTTGTGTCTTTGTCAGACACAATAGAAGTAGGCAAACAATGAAGACAATAAATCTCTTTGAAAAAGAGTCAGGAAACCTTGACAGCGTCAGTGGTATGCTTACAAGGTATGAAGTGCACCATTTTCAAAAATCCTTTAACGACCACAAAAATGGAGTCATTACCATGTTGTGTTTGCGGTAAACCCAGGACAAGATCCATGCTAATATCAGTCCATGGAGCTGAAGGCACTGGTAAGGGTCTATAAAGACCAGCGTTCGTGGCTTTCCCTTTTGCCACATGACATATCCTGCACCACGAGACAAACTTCTCCACTTCACGGCATATAGTAGGCCTAAAAAATGAAGCACTAATGAGAGCTAAAGTGCGATCCCATCCCCACATGACCCTTATCATGAAACTCCTCAATCAATTTCAGACGAAGGATACAATCGAGTATGCACAACTGAACACCCCGAAATACATAAATGTCCTCTAATAGAAAGTGGGGATGAGGTCCATGTAGTAAATTGCGAAAAATAGGGATAAAATAAGAATCATCAGCATAAAGGGAGGCAAAGTTTCAAACCCCATGACTGCCACATGTAGATGTGTTAATAACCCATGCCACCGACTGAGTGCATCAGCCACACGATTAGAAGAACCAGCCTGATATTTAATGACAAAGTTGAACTGCTGCAAGAAGGCAATCTAAGATGCATGATGGGTAGAAATAGAATCATGGCTGGAAAAATGCTTGAGGGTCACATGCTCACTATATAAGATAAACTCCCACTGAAATAGAAAATGTCGCCAATGGCATATGGCCTGAACAACGGCATAAAGTTCTGCATCATAAGTGCTATATCTCCCATGAGCCCTTGCCAACTTCTGACTAAAATAAGCTACTGGTTTTCCCTCCTAGCTGAGAACAGATCTGATGCCCACTTTAGAGGCAACGCAATGTAAAGCTAAAGGCTTTGTGAAAATGGGCAATGCAAGTATCGGGGTTGAAGTCAAGCGCTTCTTAATAACCACGAATGCCTTCTCAACCTCGGGTGTCCACTGAACCTTACTCTCCTTTATAAAATCAGTAATGAGAGATATGATGGAGCTAAAGTGCTGAATAAAGCATTGATAAAATGACGCCAAACCATGGAAACTCTGCACATCAGAAACTAATTGTGGCCGTGGCCACTATTGGATCGCATCAATCTTAGCTAAATCCACCGTCACCCCACTGGCTGACACCACATACCCTAAAAACATAATACTATTGGTATAAAATACACACTTGTTACGAGCTGCAAAGAACTCTTCCCTACACAAAACGGCAAGGACTTCCCTTAAATGCACAACTGAGACTCTTTTAACCCATTGTACACCAATATATCATCAAAGTATACATCCACACACTTGCCAATAAATGGCCAAAAGGCTTGGTCCATCACTTGCATGAATGTGCTCGATACATTGGATAATCCGAAGGGTATAACCAGCCACTCAACAATCCCTCTCGTATCTTAAACGATATCTTCCACTCATCACCATGACGGATTCTAATCTAATGTAACCACTATTCGAGTCCAGTTTGGTAAATACTGCTGCTCCTGCCAACTGGTCAAGTAAATCATCTAATCTCGATAACGGAAAGCGATAACGAACTTTTATTATGTTGATGGCTCTGCTATCTATACACATCCGATAAATTCCATCCTTCTTTAGCACTAGAAGCGATGGGACTGCACACGGGCTGAGGCTCTCTTTGATATAACTTTTATGCACCAACTCTTCTACATGTCTCCTCAACTCATCATGTTTCATCGAGCTCATTCGATAATGTAGACGGTTAGGCAACGATACACCAGGTATCAAATCAATCTGGTGCTATATATCCCACAAAGGAGAAAGACCCTCTTGAAAGTCCTCTGGGAACATATCATGAAATTCAGACACCAAGGCGGCAACTTTGGGGTAAAGACTCATCCTCTCGATAGCCATAGGAACTACCAACACTCCCGTCACCTTAGTTTCCATTAACAACGATACGATACGTTCCACCAACATCTCACGTACAAATAAAGATCGGGAGAGTAGGTTATTATTGTCTCCTGGTAAACAACCTAACAACAGATGACATGCGTCCATAGGCACCACATCACACCAAACATTATCACGGTACACACTGCCATAGAGAAAGGTACCAATACATGTCTAGTGACACAAATTTCATTACCTCATCTCATCCATGCCAGGCTATAAGGAGCAAGGTGGGGTTCGGAGCCTAAGTTCAGCTTTCGTAAGGCCGTCTCTAATATCACGTTTTCACAACTGCCTGAATTAATGATGAACCTGCACACTTTGTCCCCAATGGTGTACATGGACAGAAAGATATTGTTTCACTGCAAGTCCTCAGACGACCCCTTAGACGTGAGGCACGTCCGTCGCACCACCAAAAGATGTCCCGTGTCACCCGTATACACTAATTCAGCCTCTTCTTCCTTATTCACCACATGAACGAGTTCTTCGACGTAGGCTTGTATTGCTTCTTCAATCAACAAGCATAGGCGTGATTGTCGATCTGATGAATAGTCCCTCCTCAAATGACCAAAACCACCCCAACCAAAACACTGACTACCACACCCTCATCTACCGAAAGAGCCCAACCACCCGGACTTGTGGCTAGAGAAGCTGCTGGTCGAATGTTTCGATCAACGCCCCAACCCCCAGATGTGGAAGATTGGAGCGGATCAGATGTGGGGTTTTGGGGTGAATGGTCGACCCCCCACCTTCAGATGGGCCATCAGAACTGCTTACTAGAGAACGATGTACTTGCTGAGTTTCAACCGGAAGTGCATGTTGATGAGCCTCAAAAACAGACACCGGCAAGAACATATTAAGAACATCCTACAAATTCCGCTGTAACCTACCAATGTAGCGCGCTACCAACTGGTCATCTGACTCTCCCACATCATTACGCACTATCAATTGGTAAAATTATGTGGAGTAAGCATCTAAAGAACGGTTGCCCTGCCTTAAATTCTATAACCGTTGATATAAGGTTCAGGTATAATTAAAAGTAAGGAATTCCACCTTCAGTTGTTTCTTCATCTTTTCCCGGGACTGAATTTTTGCCTTGCCCTAACGGATCTGATTCTGTTTAAGTTGTTGCCACTAAGCAGCAACACGACTACGTAAACGCGTAGCCACCAATGGTACCCTCTTATTGTCAGGCACCTCTTTGTAATCCAAGATCTCCTCTACTACCGCTAGCCAATCGAGAAATTCTTCCACCTCTATCCTACCGTGAAATTCAGGGATATCAACCTTGATTCTGGATTCCCAACGCTGACACGCATTTTGCTATTGCACACGGGACAGATGTACACGACCGCCATGTACCTCTCATAAGGTCTCTGTATCTAATCTCTCGCCTGATTAATATCTTTTTCCCTAGCACTTGCGGGGCGACGACGTGGAGGGGTAGGAGGTGTTCCTCACAACCTTTGTCGCCCACATTATAAACTGAACTGTCAATGCCTCGATTTGATTACATCAATCTACAACTTCATCAACCTAGCCACCACGACTAGCACGTCCTCTTCCAAGAACCATCTCTGATACCAACAAATGTAGATCGAATCTACAAACACACTAACAAACAGATTGCACCTTAAGAAAATAAACAATTTTCTTATTTCATGAACAACCAAAAACCCTACAAGACATTTTAGAGTCTTAAATACTAAAAAAAATAGATAACCTAATGGGTCAGTAGTCCCTTAATGGGTTAGGCTACAAAACAAAATAAATAAATACTGAAAATAATGAACTAAGAAACATTAAGTGCCATTTGGGCTTAGCAAACGAATTCAAATGTCCAAAATCATACGTCATAGCGTTATGAGTTCAATGGGAATCGTCGCGAGCTTTCCAGAATTGGTTCATGGGCCCAAAACGGACACTGTATGTAAAAGTTACGTCATTTTCTTCGAACACCGACCATATAAACATTTCAAATACGCAAGTATATATTCCTCCACACTAACCTCATCACTCATCTTTACATATCAAGAGACAAATTACTAAGCGCTCTATCTATTAGTGTCAGAGCCTCTTGATAAAGATCGTGAAGATTATAAAAGAAGACAGAAACAAATAAAAATTGTAAAAGAAGATAAAAATAATATCAACATAATAAAAAGAAAGATAAAGATTTTTTCTTAAACCGAGACTCTTAGCAAGATGGTTCGGTCTTCCTAAGAAACATCCCGATTTGGTATTAGAGCTCTTTCTTAGTTTAAAATATTTAGTTTATGAAAAAAAATAGATTACTTAAATTTAGAACTTCTAGAAAATTTTAAAAGAAAAGAGAGTTTAGATACGGCCTCTTTAGTTTGTAACTTTGAAAAAAAAAAAAAAAAAAAACTTAAACATCTTTTCCATTCTAAGGATAAACAGTTAAATAGTATTGTAGATTTACTTGTAAATTTAGGAGAAAACTTAGAAATAAGCAATTCAAATAAAAAGATAGAGACCTTATTAGAAACTATAAACAAAAATATAAAAACTTTAGAAAATAGATATATTAAAAACCAAAAATAATGAAATATTAAAAAAGAAATTTTATAATATAAGATAAATATATATTGGTCCTAATTTAGAAAAATTAGAAAGTAGAATTAAAATATTAGAAAAAGAAAAGTCGACAAATACTAAACAAGATTTAAATAATTTAATAAATAAGCTTGAAAAATTAGATTTAGGAAAAGTCAAAGAATCTGGTGATTTTAAAAAGATTAAGTGAATTTATACGTAATAGATAAATGAAAGCAAATTGTAGCTAGTAGCAGTAGACTAGTAGGTAGTCATTTACTAAGGACATTAAGTAGAAAAATGAAATTCGAAACAAGATTATAATCCCCAATAGATATAAAAGAATATATAGAATTTTTTAGACAAAATAAATTAAAATAAGTAAAAGCTTTATACATGTATAAAAAAGGGAATATATTTAATAAGTCCTTAATTTATCAACATTTTGGTGAAAGATATATTTCTTGTACACATGGAGATCACTTTATATCCCTAGATTTAATAGAAAAATGATCTTATAAATTGTTAATGAAAATCTTCAACAAACTCATTTAGGATTAATAATAGTAGGAGTAAAATGACTTCATAGAGAAAATTTAGAAGCCAAAGTATTAGTATATTAATATGATAGCAGATTCACATACTTAGAACAAGGAATGTTAGGAAGCATAGAATTAAACATGAATAATAAAGGCGGGATAGTATACTTTACACCAAATTATTTTGTCAAGACAAAAGGTTTTAAAAGTAAATGATATCAAATGAAAAGAGATAAAGATAATTTGTTAATTTGTACACGATTCATAGTAAGACTTGGTGAAAAATAGCACTACCAATTATAAATTGGAAAATAATTAAAAAATTACTTTATTAGGACAAAAATGCATAAAAGTCGTCCCAACAAAGAAATTCTCTTCAAAAACAAATGCATGATTAGATTGGAATCTAGAAAACCTCTTAGAAAGACCAAATTAGTACCAGAAGATAATATTATGTACAAAAGTAGTAATGAAACTCTAACTATTAGATTTAGAAATTATAATTATCATGCAAAACATACAAAGCATAATGAAGAAGAAAACAATGAGGAATATAGATACTTTGATATAGAAGACTATGAAAGTGAAGGTGAAGTTAAAGCATTAGATAAAGACATTGAGGAAGAAGAAAGTGAAGACGATGAAAAAGAATTCAAATATATAGATATGGATTATAGAAATCTTAGAAAATCTAGAGAAATAGAAATTAGAATGTTATTAAAAAAAGTCCAAAAAATATAGAAACTAAAATAGAAGAAAGCAACGATGGTAATAAAATAACTAAATTAGAAACTAACCAACAATTTGAAAACAGAAAAGAACTCGTGAATACAGAATACGATATAGAAGGAGAATATCATTTTCTCCCCTACAAATATATATGAATGGAAAGACAAGAAATATAAAAGCTTAGGAAAAAGACAATCAGAAGAAGGATATAGTTTGCCAACAGATCCAATACTATAACCAAATGGGAAAATTCTATAATTGGAGCATATAATAATGTAACTATACAAATAACTGTTGAAAAAATGTAGGCTTATTTAAGAAAGACAGCGTTAGACATATATGTTACAGCTAAAAGACTCAAATCGAAAGAAATCAGATTAAGAATGGCGAGGCGACAATTCTAGAAATTTTACAATCTTTATTAGAGAAATATTTGTAGTATTCAAAAAATTAAGTATTAGTAATATGAAGTAAATACAACCATTTTTATTAGATTTTCAAAGATTAATAAGTGCAGCAGGATTAGCATAATATACTTATATTTGAAAGGTTATATAGAAAGATTCCGCCTCCAGGGAATGATAAGAATAGAAAAAATGTAGAATCAACACCAAAAGAAAAGTAACTTTAGTGTGACTATAAAATTTATAACTGATGAACCGAAAGGATATTGTATAGAAGAAGCAGTTAGGAAACAAATAAACAAATTAAATTATCATTTTTTTGGTCAAATTTATATACACCATAGACCTATGATTGTAGAAGACAAAAGAAGAAATTGTATAAAAAGCACTAAAGACAATATCAGGGTAGGAAAAGATATAATAATAGACCAAGTAGAACATATTATAAAAATAAAAGACCCAATTATAATAGGAATGTTAAAAATTCAAGAAATAAAAAGGACTGTAAATGCTATTTGTGGATACCCTAAACATTTCGCTTATAAATGCCTCAATAAAAGTAAAAGTAAAGAAAGTATGGTTAAATCTATGATAATCTAAGAAATATAGTGTAATATTATAGAATTATGTGATAGTGAATTTTGTAGTTCAATATATAGTATTTACACAGATAAAGAACTAGACAATTTAAAAGTAATAAACAGAAGATAGTTATAGTAGTTTAGAATAACTAGAATTTTCAATTCTCGACATAAAAAGAATGAATGTGTCCATGAATGGATTAAAGGACATGGATCAATCATAGATAATGTAAAATATAACCAAGACATACAAATACAAATCAATGTAAAAATTTCTTTGAAATCCAATGTAATAATTGTTTAGGAATTAAAAAAGTTCATAATAAAACTAATGACTATAGTGAAACCATAGAAAGATTAGAAGATAGGATAAAATTTATGAAATATTAGGAGAAATATAATATAGAATTACAAATTTAGAAACAAAAGGAAAACAGCCTATAGATTATTACACAGAAAATAATTATTTAGAAAGAGTAAAGCCAACAAAAAGTCTTAGAATACTCATAGAAGTTCAAATAAATAAAATGATCATACTAAATTAGTAGCTTTAATAGATACAAGGTGTATATTTAATGTAATTAGAAATGATTTGATTCCAAAAAACTAAAGACAAAAATTGGAATACGAAATAAGAGATAGTCAAATGGACGGTAGTAAAATAAGATTCGAAGAAAGAGTTTTTGATAATTGTAAAATTAAATTTCAAGAAAAACGGTATAATTTAGCGAATTAATCAAAGATGAATTTGCTATAGCAATAAAATTCTTACTAAGTAGAAATGGAAGTTTAACAATCATTGTCGATGTTATAATTTTTGGAAAAGAGACTTCTATTAATACAATAAATTCATCAGAATTGCGAGCGAAGCGTGGTGGACCATTACTCTTACAAGAACCAGAAAATTTAGATAATTTCGAAGAAAATATTCTAGATAAATTATAAAGTTTAGAATGTTTAAAGCATTTATCCCTAGAAACCTTAAAGACTGATTTCATACCAAGAACCAAAGAATTAATTGTTTTCAATAAAATATCATCTAAGGTAGATAGTATAAATATAATTTTAGAATTAGTTGAAAATATTCAAATAATATGAGAAGACCCTATAAAATATTGGGATAAAAATAAAATAGAAGCTAATTTAAAATATAAGAAGGGCTATAAATTATGAAAGACAAATGATTGTGAGTATTTTTTGAGTACAAGTGTTATAGTGTGCTCTGTGTGTGTGTGTGTGTGTTTTTTTTTTTTTTTTTTTTTTTTTGTGTTTTTATGTGAATAGCTTTTGATTCTTATAGAGAAGTAAATGTTGGTACATCACATCAACTTCTTACAAAAAAATAAACAATAATGTACATCTTTAAAGATATGGACGTTAACTTTAAGCTATGTTAGCATAATAAAGATCATTCATCTTCACGCTCCATCTTTTTGACTTTTGTGTTGATAATTGTCATTTGAGTGCTGTTTATCATCCTTGTTTTTAATAATGGTCATTTCTTCGTCTTTATGTCTTTTTTCCTTTTGAGTAATTGTACTATTTATCCATCATTTCTATGTAGGCTTCTTCTAGGTCTAGTCCATTTCATTGGTTTTGCCATCGGATATGTATTCTTCTTCCTCTATATTTGATCAGTTTTTTGATAATTCATCATTTGTTTCTTGAAAGAACATCATATATAATTCTTTCTATTGAATATTTGGTGCTGAAATTTTTTATGTTTTAACTTTTATAGCAAGATACTCTTGACAGAAAATAACTACATTGTTATATTGCACTACAAGTTTGGAATCATTATTTATTTTGAGTTTCTATCATTGTTGTCGTCTCTGAGATTCGTCTTTCGTAATCAATCTGTCTAATTTTTGTTTTGGTTGAAGATGGTCTAGATCTTTTGACTCTTTCATATATTATAATATAATGATAAGCTTGTATTAATATCCATTATTTACAAGAGGTGATCTAAAAATGAATTGGATCATTAAAGGATGACCTTTTAACTGATCAAGAGTCTGTTTAAAATTAGGTAGAAATAATCTACAAGATTTTCTTAGAACATATATCGTGTCTATTATAACGAACTATAAGGCTCGGCAAAAAAAAATTCTTCTTCAAAGATTGTGTAATCAAAGCAAATTGTAGGATAATTGTGTCTAAGAAAAACAAAATTTTTAATGGATGATTCGTATTTGGGGTCATGTTTAAGAAAATACTCATTCTCGTTGTGGTAGTAGCTTAGAATTTGAGAAAACTCAATCATCTCGTATACAACTGATTTCTTTATAGAATTTCGAACAATACTAGCTAGTACAGTCGTCAATTTTCTGTTCTAATTCATATAAAGTCTTTTCTTACCTACAGTTTTAGAATCTATTAATATAATAAGTCTTTCTATTTTATCAGAGTAATTTCAACAATATTTTTAGAACTAAGTCTTTCTAGACCGTCTTGTAATAGAAGAATTTTATTTTGATATCTATTAATGGTCTATTGAGATGAAATATTTCATCTTCAAGAATTTGTAATCTTTCTTCTAATAAATGCTTTCTCAGATTCAAATCTATAACAACTTTGGTCATTGTTTCACAAATATCACAAAGTTGTATTGACGGAGATTGAGATGATGGTTGAGAAGTGGAGGTTTGCATAGTCATGGTCTTCCTAACTCTTTCAGATATATAAAAATTAAATCATATTATTTCTCTACGGAAATTTAAAGTTTCTTCTAATG
The DNA here is from genome assembly GCA_019097785.1 of Fraxinus excelsior. Taxonomy (NCBI): domain Eukaryota; kingdom Viridiplantae; phylum Streptophyta; class Magnoliopsida; order Lamiales; family Oleaceae; genus Fraxinus; species Fraxinus excelsior. The sequence goes on along the minus strand of CM032623.1, from coordinate 9,942,004 downwards.
TATAAAATCTTTTGAAAAAGGGGTTTGGAAATCTTTCTACTTGTTGAATACCTTCAAATACCTCTGGCCAATAATTATATATACTGGGCTTTCTACCCTTGATTACTGTAAAGAAACTAAAATTTCTACTTTTTACTTGATTGTGTATTTGTCTAAAATGATTAGCTAGAACATCAATGCTGTCTAATTTTTGTTTATAGTCACATGTCATCAAGAGATTATCTAGTAAACAACGCTCTCTTTCTTGAAGTCATTCTAAATTTTTTCCTCTAAATTGGAGATTAGATCATTGTGGAACCACTCTTAGAGTGATATTCCCAAAGCTCGTCATCATCTAATCCATCTGCATCAAGAAAATAATTGGTTGGAAAATTAATATCTTGTCTACTTAAATTATCTGCTAAAATATTATTTTTTCCGTCTACATATTCTATATTGATTTTATAACTATTCAATATTTCATATAATTTTATCTATCTTTTATATCTTATTTTATCAAATGTGTCTATTTAATAAACTTTACTATAGCTTTTTAATCTGTTCTAGACTTCTAGTAGTGAATTCAATATTTAAAAATAATTTAAAACTTTCTATATTATGTATAATAACCATTATTTAATAATCTAAACTATTTAAATATTTCCCACTAGCACTGTACAAATATTTTCTTCCTTTCTATCACTATATTTATTTTGTTTAGAATATAAAATTCCTCCCCATCCTAGTTCATATCCATATGTTTCTATTATTTTATATTCATTATCTAAAGTTAATTCTAAAGGTGGTAAATTTGTAACTTATTTATTTCCTAAATCTTTAATAAAGTGTCTAGCATAATTCAAAAATTCATGAAAAAGTTTGAGATTTTTTAGTTTCTTCAATTTTATCTGGAAATTGCAAAATTGTATGTACTATATGTGGTTGCAATTAGATTTTTCCTTCGCCTAAAATTATCCATAAGAATCAGTTTTTTGTTTATTTATTTTCATTTTCTTTTTACTTATAATTAAACCATTTTCTATAAATTTATTTAAAACTGTCTCTAAATGTTTCATATGTTCTTTTTGATTTTTATTATGTACTAAAATATAATCTATTTACACACAAACAAATGTAAAAGAATTAAATATATAATTCATCTTTCTTTGAAAAATAAAGAGTGCGTTTTTTAATCTAAGGGTATGACTAACCAATCAAAAGGTCATAATGATGTAGTAAAAGTTGTCCAAAGAATATAGTCTTTTGCCATTTTTATTTGCCAAAATCCAAATTAACAATCAAACTTTGAAAATATTTTGTTATTTTATTTATTAACATGTCTTTATATGGTAATTTATATCCATCTTCAATTGTATTATTGTTTAGTCTTTTATGGTTTGTAACCATTCTTGTCTTTCCTCTTTTAATATCACTATGATTTCTAATCATAAAAACCGATAATTTATGTTTATTGCCAGAGGGTCTTATTACTTTTAAATCTAATAACTCTTTAATATGTACATTAAAGTCTTCTATGTCTTAATTTGTATGCTTAATTTATGTTGTTCTAATTTTTATATTTTTTGTTTATGATTTCTAATTTAGCTTCTATCTTATTTTTATCCTGATATTTTATAGGGTCTTTTCCTATTATTTGAATTTTTCCAGTTAATTCTAAAATTATATCTATACTATTTACCTTAGATGATGTTTTATTAAAAAAAATTAAATTTTTTGGTTCTTGGAATCAAATCAATCTTTAAAGTTTCTAGGGATAAATGCTTTAAACATTCTAAACTTCCTAAATCATCTAGATTTTCGTCAAAATTATCTAAACTTTCTGGTTCTCGTAAGGGTAAGGGTTCACCACGCTTTGCTCGCAATTCCGATGAATTTATTGTATTAATAATAGAAGTTTGTTTTCCAAAAATTATAACATCAGGAGTGATTGTTAAACTTCCAATTCTACTTAGTAAGAATTTTATTTCTATAACATATTCATTTTTTATTAATTCGCTAACTAGTGTAGTTGTTAAACTATAATGTCTTTCTTAAAACTTAATTTTACAATTATCAAAAAGTCTTTCTTCAAATCCCATTTTACTATCGTCTATTTGACTACCTCTTATTCATATTCTAATTTTTGTCTATAGTCCTTTGTCTATAATCCTTTGGTGCGAAATCTTTTCTAATTATATTAAATGTACACCATGTATATATTAAAGTTACTAAATTTGGTGTTATCATTTTATTTGTCCTTCTATGGGTATTCTGAGATTTTTAGTTGGCTTTACTCTAGGTATTTCACAAATTATTTCTTCTTGATCTTATGCTTCTAAATAATTATTTTCTGTGTAATTATTTATATGTTGTTCTCCTTTTGTTTATAAATTTCTAATTATATATTGTATTTCTCCTAATGTTTCATATACTTTATCTATTCTATTATTTGTATATTTTATCCTATCTTCTAATCTTTATATGATTTCACTATAATCTTTCGTTTATTATGAACTTTTTCTTTAATTCTTACACAATTGTTACATTGGATTTCCATGCAATTTTTACATCGATTTCTATTTTTATGTCTCGAGTATATTTCACATTTATCCATCATTGATCAATGTCATTTAATCTATTATTGGACACATTCTTGTTCTACATTCCTCGTATTTATGTCAAGAATTGAAAAATCTAGTTCTTCTAAACTATTATAACTATCTTCAGAACTGCTTATTACTTCTAAATTGTCTAGTTATTTATCTTTGTAAATACTATATATTGAACTACAAAATTCACTATGAGATAATTCTATAATATTACACTGCATTTCTTTGATTATCATAGATTTAGCCATATTTTCTTTACTTTTATTTTTATCGGGGGCATTTATTAGTGAAATGTCTAGAGTGTCCACAAATATAACATTTACAATCATTTTTATTTCTTGACTTTTTAACATACCTATTATCATTGGGTCTTTTATTTTTATAATATGTCCTACTTGGTCTAATATTACATCTTTTCCTATCCTAATATCCTTTTTTATGTTTGTTTTATACAATTTCTTCTTTTGTCTTCTATAATCAAAGATATGTAGTGTATACAAATCTGAACAAAAAAATAATTTAATTTCTTCATTTGTTTTCTAGCTACTTCTTCTATACGGTATTCTTTTAGTTTATCAGTTGTAAATTTTATAATAGCACTGATATTTACTTCACTTGTTGGTGCTGATTCTACATCCTTTCTAATCTTATCATTTCATGGCGATGAAATCTTTCTATGTATCCTTTCAAGTATAGGTATATCTAATGTTAATTCTATTGCACTTACTAAATTTTCAAAATCTAATAAAAATAGATGTACACATGTCATACTACTAAAACTTAATTTTTCTAATTCATCTAAGGCTCTATTTTGTTCATAGGTGTTATCTCTACTGAGTTAAATCCTATAAGTATTTCTCTAATAAAGCTTGTAAAATTTATAGGATTGTCTCCTCCTGCCATTCTTAATCTAATTCTTCCGACCTTAGTCTTTTAGCTGTAACTACATGTCTAACTACGTCTTTCCTAAATAAGTTTATAAATAAGTCCACATTTCTTCTATACTCATCTACATATATATGAACATTATATTATATGCTCTAATTACAGAATTTTTCATTTGATTATAGTATTGGATATGTCTTGAGGTTTACAATTATTTAATTCTAAAACTAATGCTATATCGCTTACTTTTGGTAAACTACATCCTTGTTGTGACCGTCTTTTCCCTAAACTTTTATATTTTGTCTTTCCATTCATATACATTTGTAGGGGGGAAATGATATTCTCCTCCTAATCGTATTCTGTATTCATGAGTTCTTTTCTCTTTCTAAATTGTTGGTCAGTTTCTAATTTAGTTCTTTTATTAATTTCACTGCTTTTTTCCATCTTAGTTTATATATGTGTGTGTGTGTGTGTGTGTGTGTCTTTTTCTAATAATATTCTAATTTTTATTTCTCTAGTTTTTCTAAGATTTCTATAATATTTCATATCTATATATCAGAATTCTTTTTCGCCGTCTTCACTTTCATCTTTCTCATTGTCTTCATTTAATGCATTAACTTCATCTTCACTTTTATAGTCTTCTAATTTCAAAATATTTGCATTCCTTGTTGTTTACTTCTTCATTATACTTTGTATGTATGTTTTGCTTAATAATTATAATTTCTAAATCTGATACTTAGAGTTACATTACAATTTTTTTCACATAATATTATCTTATGGTACTAATATTGGTCTTTCTAAGAAGTTTATTAGATTACAATCTAATCCTGCATTTGTTTATGAATAGAACTTCTTTCCTATGATAGCGTTTATGCCTTTTGTCCAAATAAAGTAATTATTTGATTATTTTCTAATTTATAATTGATAGTACTGTTTTTGCTAAGTCTTCGTATGAATCTTGTACAAATTAACAAATTATCTTCGTCTATTTTCATTTGATTCCTTTGCTTTTTATTCCTATTTTAATATCTTTATAAAAACTTTTTTATCTTCACTAAATAATTTGGTGTAAAGTATACCATCCCATCTTATTGTCCTTGTTCTATGTCAGTCACACACACACACACACACACACACACACACACACACACATATATATATATTTCATGTCAAAACAAATTCCTTATTTGGACATCGAGAGTATGCCATCATATGAACATACTAATACTTTAGCTCCTAAATTATCTCTATGAAATCATTTTACTCCTATTATTATTAATCCTAAATGAGTTTGTTGAAAAATTTTATTAACAATTTCTTTATAGATTATTTCTCTATTACATCTAGAGATATAAATTTATCTTCATGTGTACAAGAAACATATCTTTCACCATCATGTTGATATATCAAGTATTTGCTAAATATATTCCCCTTTTTTATATAAGTCTAAAGCTTTTACTAATTTTAATTTATTTTGTCTAAAAGTTTTATCTGTGTAGTCTAAAGCAATTAAGGATGTAACTTGTTTCAGATTTCATTTTTTTTACTTAATGTCCTTAGTAAAGGATTACCTACTAGTCTACTGTTACTAGCTACAATTTGCTTTCATTTATTCATTACGTATAAATCTGCTTAATCTTTTTAAACATTCTAGATTTTTTTTACTTTTCCTAAATCTAATTTTTCTAGCTTATTTATTAAATTATCTAAGTCTTGTCGGTATCTATTGACTTTTCTTTTTCTAATTTTTTAATTATACTTTCTAATTTCAATTATGTTACACAAACAGAATAAAAAATAGGGTAAAAAAACATGGGCATACATGTCGATACATGATTGGATAATTTGAAAAAAAAAAATACCCAAACATGTGCTGCTAAGCCCGTCCATCATTTACTTATCTTTGAACTTGTTCAATCATCATTATTCTTATAATTTTTCTAAGTTGGGACCAATATCTATTTCTCATATATTATAAAATTTCTATTTTATTATTTCACTGTTTTGGTTTTTAATATATTCTAAATTATTTTCTAAAGTTTTTAAATTTTTGTTTATAGTTTCTAAGGTCTCTATATTTTTATTTGAATTGCTTTTTTTCTAAGTTTTCTCCTAAATTTACAAGTAAATCTACAATACCATTTAATTGTTTATCCTCAAAATGTAAAACATGTTTAAATTTTTTTTATCAAAGCTACAAACTAAAGAGGTTGTATTTAAACTATATGTTCTTTTAAAAAAAATTCAGAAGTTCTAAATTTAAGTAATTTATTCTGTTCATAAACTAAATATTTTAGACTAAGAAAGAGTTCTAATACCAATTTGGGAGTTTTCTTAGGAAGATCGGACCGGCTTGACCAGCTTGCTAAGAGTCTTGTCTTAGGAAAAAAAAATCTTTTTTTTTTCTTTTTATTATGTTGCCATTATTTTTATCTTCTCTTTCAATTTTTATTTCTTTCTATCTTTTCTTAAAATCTTCAAGATCTTTTATTAAGAGGCTCCGACACTAAGAGATAGAATGTCCAGTGATTTGTCTCTTGATATGTAAAGAGGAGTCACCTTTATTTAATATCTAATGTGGATAATATATGACTTTCTATAACTATTCTACCAATTTCTTGATTTTCCAAACAAATATTAATAAATTTGTTAAAACTTTTTAATGAACAACAAAGCAAAGTAGATGAAGTAAATTTGCCTAATGGCATAAAATATAAAGATTTGAAACTATATTTTTGTAATGACGTTAGAGTACTTTACCATTTAGCAAATTAATTTCTCCAACTCTTTTTTTTAACCATCTATTAGCTCGTTTCCTGACCTTCTAAAAAAGGCTCAAGACTGTGATTAGAACGATTTTCATCACGAGTCTATATCGACACACCCTCCTAAACCAAACTGATTTCTCCGTAGAGAAAAACTTATGACCGTCATGTCATTGTTCTCTAGCTTTGTTGACATCTCAATTTGTACATGAAAAATCTCGAGGGTTCATAGCCCCTGTTTAGGAGTAATTTTAATATAAGTCAAAGTCAACAATCAGTTTTAACAACATATTTTATGGAACTCATAACTTTTCAACTACACATTTCATTAACTTTTATCAAAATTTACTAAAAATATAATTTTAATCTCCCACCAAATATGGGCATAATAAGGGTTCTCATTAAACCAGCACAACACCGAGTACCCCTCACCCAACTAGCCCACCCCTACCTCTATATTGAAATCAAACTATATTCAAGTTCAAGAACAAGTGTGATAAGTAATATTGAACTAGATTCATTTAGGACCTATTTTCATAATTTCATTTTTTATCATATAAAATCATAATCGACAACAAGAACTTGGTTCATTTCACGAACTTGGAAAACAATCTCTCTCTCTCTCTCTCTCTCTCTCTCTCTCTCTCTCTCACACACACACAAATATAAATATAAATATATATGGTGCACTCCCTTCCTCATTTCCATTAGCACACAAAGATATTGAAAAGGGGGGTTTTCAAGAATACATCACATGGCAATATAAATCACATGGCTTTTTCCGAACCAAAAATTTTGTGCAAAAAATCCAAATCACAAACAACCACGGATATGTTCTTGCTGTCTAAGAGAATGATTATCAAAACTTACAAATAATTAAGAGATTTTTCAAATATTAGGTTAGGTATTTTTTTTCACTCACGAAGGGTATGTTACGAATAGTTATGTAAATGAAGTATATTTCTCATTGATTTCATTAGAGCATACAATGGTGTTTATATTACATCTAGGACACGACTATAGAAGGTAAGTAACTATCCAATGAAAAATATAAACACGAGAAAAATACCTTTCTAATCAAATATAGACACCATTGTAAGTAAAGGAGGAGCCAATAGTCAAACTAAAGAGTGAGCGGTCATTGATCTTATATTTTGATTATAACAAACAAAGTAGTTTTATCTCTAACATTTGTATTTGAGTCGTCATTGATACATGTTGATCAAATTGGAGACAAACAATTGCTATCAAAGGACTTGTAGTTGACGATCAAGAAAATTCAAGATGGATTCGAGCATTCAGAGACAAATATAGCACTCGCGCCAAATCAATCGAAGATATTAGAACTAGATGTTTGAACTCATTTGTAAAGGTAAAATACTTTAATCCTTAGCAATGACTTATTAGAAGCTCAGGTAACGAATTTTTAGGCACTAGAAAAATCTACTTCTTAAAAAGTTTGCACAAAATTTATTTTTCAAAGGTAAAATTTTCAATTTAACCTACTAGCATCACTTACCTTAAAAAATCAATTAAAAAGTCATTTATAAGCCTACGTTATTTTAAGCAATCAAATGAAAGGAGCTGGAAAATTTCGGTCCATCCGATTCGTTCGCAACAGCCAGACTTCAACGAGCAACGGCTAAATCAGTCGTCCGAAATAGTACTAGACGTCCAGATAATCGTCCGGTTCGACGAAATTTTTTGACATTTTTCAACTGCTATAAATATCAACTCACTTGTCATTCATTACAATTTTTAAGAGCATTCAAGTGAGATATTTTTGAGCAAAATTATATTGGCTTCTCATCTAATTTATTATTATCAAATCATTTTAGTTTTGAAGACTTTTGATCAAATTAACTTTTAAAAATTATTTTACACCTCAAAGTTTTACATATTTAACACTTGAACTTCATTCATTGCTATCTATTAAAGTATTAGCCTATTCTCTCTGTGATCATATCATTTATTAAAAGAGAAGTTTCATTTGTAAAACCAACATTCTTTAAAACTTGTGAGTCGTGTTGAGGTTCCGTAAAGCTCAACGTTGTGTAAGGATCGGTTCTTCTTATTTGTAAGTCACCGAAAGTATTGTAAAGGATTGGATTGCACCACAAGTCAATCAAGATAGTGAAATTGGTCTTACTCGTGCCAGAGAGCTTGGTAACGAAGCAGGTAGATCATTGCATTGGATTGAACCTCTATAATTATATCGGTTGCATCATCTATCTTTATCTAGTTATTATGTGCTTAATTTTAGATTAATTTTTTGAAAAAGCTTTAAAAATCAATTTACCCCCTATTGGTTAGCTATTCTTAGCCTATCATGATCAGTTGCAGATTGAGTAAAACCATCAAACAATAATACATAGAGTTTTGAGTACCAATTATGTGAGGCATGCTTAAGACCATAAAGTGAATTAAGTAAGCGACAGGCTCGAACCTCCCATTGTCGACCATATCCAGGAGGGGGTAAAATATAGACCTTCTCCTCTAAATCTCCGTGAAGAAAGGAATTATTGATATCGAGTTGAATTTCAGGTGACTGCAATGGCCAATACACAACGGATAGTAACACTTTGGCCACAAAAGCAAAGGTGTCATGATAATTGTGCCATTCAACCTGAGTGTAACCATCGGCCACTAATCGAGCCTTATATCGCTTAATAGAACTGTCTGCATAGAGTTTGGTTTTGATTCCAACCAAATGGTTTTTTGTTTGATGAAGATGTGTAATAAGCCAAATATGATTAGCTTCAAGGGCCCGAATATCAGTTTGCATAGCATCACGCAAATGTGTATGCTTAGCAACATGAGAATATAGAATATGGTCAAGGGTTGTGATAAATAGATAGGAAAACAAAGTGTTTAGAGGAAAAGTTATGGTATAAAACAAAATGAGACAAGGGATGACATGTACTTGAAGATGTGACCGAAGCGATTGAAGGCGTAACATAACAGATAAAGTCAGCGAAATGAGAATGGCGTTGTACAGTGCGACGATGATGAGTAAGCAAAAGGGCCAAAGGAAAATCGTGTGGAGAAAAGATAAGTGCAGACGAAGTTGCAGAGTAAGGGACGGGAAAAGGTAAGACAAGGGGTGATGGGAAGGTTAAGGTAATAGTTTGAAGGGGAAATATGTTCAATGAAAGTGACGTCCATAGAGATAACAAACTTCTTACTTTCTAGGTCTTAAATCTGGTATACTCTATGAGTCGAAGGATATCTTTGAAAGATATAGCGACGAACTGAGGTTGAAATTTATAACAATGAGCAGAAATAGTATGAGTATAGCAAAGGCAACTGAAGATACGCAAGTGATCATAACAGGGTGGAGTCTGATAAAAGGCAGTCAAATAGAGAGATATTTTGTAGAGAAGGGGATGTAGTGCAGTTGATGAGGTAAATAGCAGTGAGAATGCATTCACCCTAAAATTATGAGGAAGATGAGCTTGAAAACGAAGACACAGAGCCACATATAAAATATGATGATGTTTTCCTTCAGCAACACCATTTTGTTATGGTGTCTTTATGCAAGTGTGTTAATGAAGAGTGCTTTCTTCTGAAAACAAAATCATGAGTGGTGCGAGCAAGAAATTCTTGATCATTGTTAGTGCGTATATGCGTATTATGGAAATAAATTAAGTGTGAATCATAGCAGAAGATGCATGAAGACAGGTCAAGGTTTCGGAATTGAAACACATTAAGTATAACCATGTGACTCGAGTGTATTCATCGAGGAGAAATAACCCAAACTTTGATGCCATTTGTCAAATGGGATATGACTGGATGACTGGAATGTAGTTGATGAAACATGTTTGAAGTAGTACAGCCCATTACACTCATCCACAACACAAATCAAGATCTTCATGGTTAGGTCTTAAAAAGTGTAATAGAGTGAGAACACAATTAAGGGATTTCGTTAATTGGCTAACACATAATAAATTAAACTGAAAATCAAAAATGGATAAAATGTTAGAAAGAGTAAGGTTAAGGGATAGAGAAATACCACCCATACAAGACACGGGGGCATGGGCACCTGCGGAAAGATAAACAAAAGACAAACGTGCAGTAGTATGGGATTTATTTATGGGTAAGGTGGCAATGCGGTGCGTAGCACCACTATCAATAACCCAAGGTGTAAAATTAGATGAGGAAGTGGATTTTAAACTTGCAAAAGATAGGGCCATTGGTTTGAGAAGCTCCAATAATTATGCATACTGTTTGGAGAAAATGCCATTCACTGTGGAAGCCTTAGAGTTACCTAAGTGTGATGAGGCCCAGGCACACACGCCGAGACTTGGTGTATTATTGTATGCTCTAATAAATCTGAAATAACTAGATTTGACTCAAACTACACCTAGAGAGGGTGAATAGGTATAAATGCGGAAATTAGAAATTGTAATTAACTAGCAACAAGTCACTAATTAATTATATCTAGATGGTTATGCAATCTGTTTAATTATCCTATGTTTGAATACCGCATAAAAATAGTAAATAAGGCAGTAAATAACGCGCGGTATGATCACGAAGAAATCACAATTGGGTAGAAACTTCGGGCACTTTGCCACTCAAAATCCACTATAAACGATTAAACTTACAGTCCGTCAGACAAGACGACAACACCAGGGTCGGAGCTAGGAAATTGGTTCAGTGTGTGCACAATTTAATCAACCCCGGACTTTGAGTTTTTGGTCATGAATTTAATGATGATAACAATATAAAACAATATTATGACAATACTAAAAATAGTATAGTTTATAAATTATACTTGTTCCTTGCGAGTTTTCATACTTTGATATTATTGTACAATAACTTAATACCGAAAGAAAAAGCAAAAGCAAGTTAAGTCAAATTAAGTATCAAATAAAATCAAGTCAAAATAACAAATGAAAATAAAATAAAAACCGATAATCATTTAATTAATGACAAAATCAAAATCACTCAACATTTTGGATAAAATCTATCATTTGGACATTTTTATAACATTGTGAAAGAATTTTCATCATTTTTTTGTTCATCTTTGACCAAGATCGTAAACAATAACTGATACATCTCTGTTATTTCATGTCAGAATCATATCTACATGTATATTCATAGACACAAACACGCACCTTTTTTATTGGTCGGCGGTGGGTGGCGAGCTATGAAAAGTGGAGACGAGGGACAGAGACATGAATAATCCAATCAATACAAAACATGTAAGAAAATGAGAGAGGGAGTTAAATCTCAAGTTCTCCGAGCAAAGAATTGTAACTATTACATGTAAAATCCCTTCAGAAATGCCAAACCATTAGCTTGAGTATTAGGCTACCGGAGAGGATGTAATTGTTTCGCTGCAACGTGGGTTTCAATTTGGGAAGGAAGATTGAAAAATGGATTTGAATTTCTCACTCTAAGTTTGTTATTTTGAAAACTTTTAAAATGGTAAAGTACCTTTAAATCCGGAATCAATTACTAGGGCCCCGTTCAGTATGAATTAAAATTGAAAATATGACCGTTATTGGGTCTCACTCGCCTAATAAAAGTCAACAATAACAGCTAATTTTTCAATTTTAATCTCTACCAAACGGGCCCTAAATCTTTATTTGATAATTTAGTTCTATAAATGTTAAAATATGTATTTTATTGTTTAAAAAGATAATTAACACTTGATTTTTGAAAACAATTCTTAGAAACCTGATTAATAATAATCAATTCTTAAATATATTTAAATATTTAAATTTATAAGGAGATATAAAGTAGCATTAACCAATGAGGCAAATAGATAAGGTTTCAGAATGTTCTTCTTTCTATGGGTGTGTTGAGCCATTAAAAGACAAGATGTTGATAAGATGAATATAGTCTTGCATTCGTTCTAAAATCGTCAGAACGTTTTCTTTAAGAATTGGTGTGAGAATAATTCGAGAGGGTTTATACAATAATTAACACAACCTTAGTTTCAAGAACTTCTAGTAAATATAGAAATGAACGGGACGAATTAAAAACACGGTCCATATTTTTCTTCTTGTCGTGGGATGCTACAATGATTCGGCTGCCATGTTTATTTAAATATTTGAACATAGTCCATACTTAATTTTGTAATGGTTTTGGGCTTTAGTTTTGGGCTGGAAGTTGGCTTATTCATAAAAAAATCTCGGCCATGGATTGTGCCCAGAAATTCAGTGTGGGCCTATGCCCACACTGGTCCTAAGGGAGCTCCGCCCCTGGACAACACGAACTTTTTAGCCTCATGACTGTAATTACCACAGCTATCCTGGATTTTGTGCTCATGCACCAACTCCCAGTTGTAGTTTTCAAAACCCTCCTGGAATGTGCAATCCTACAGCAACTCCCAGCTTTATCAATTCGTCTATCTCTTGTAGATCAACGAAGAACTCCGTGTTATTCACCAACTGGAACTCTAGTTACCTTCCCTTGATATTCAAAACTCTGATGATATGTAGGAAGCAGCAATTTGGTATTTAGATTGAGGATCCATTGAAAATACCTCTTTATCAAAGATAAATAGACGACTACGTAACTTTATTGCATCGGAATCGCCAAGAATCAATTGAAGAATGAAGGTTGAAAGATAATTTGTGAAGAAGATATGAAGACTGTATGAATTCTCAATGTTCAATCTTAGAAAAACTGTTATGTGGCGTTTGATATTTATAGTTTAGGTTTAGGGATTGAATGGGTGGACAAAAAGCCTTAAAACGCGAACTAGAATTTTTCAAATGAAACTATCGCTTGAGCAAGGGCTAGGCGACAGCCGAGCGACAGTGTGTTGCTTGAGCGAAGGTAGACGATAGGCGGGCGACACAGTTTCTATTTCTGATGCTCAAGCCAAGTGTAGGCGATAAGCTAGCGAAATTCCAACGCCATTTTTTCTTCTTTTCCATTCTCGAACCCTGGACTTAATATAACACAAATTCAACTTATTGCAACTAACTTATTGACTTTGACAACATATTAATTTTAGTCCATTTTGTTCACAAATTTGCCAATTATATCAAATACCTAACAAGCTCACCATTTGGCATTCTGTGACAAAACTACAATCTAAAATCAAGGTAGTAGTAAAAAAAATATAGTCTCAATTACTGACACAAACTGACTGTCTTGATTGAATTCTTCTTTTTCTTTATCAAAATATGTTTCCTGAAACAAACAATTCAAATACCCAATGTAAAACGTATGTGAAACAATAGTAAGTGTAAAAGCAATTTAAGCAGTACTAACTCATAACTCATTTTTCAGTTTCATACCATATGCTAAATTAAGACGTAATATCAATGCAACCCAACATACCAAGGCGAAACATTGATACTACAAAACATATAAACTTATTCTAGCAATCCTGAAATTATACCATATAATGCCTTTTAAGTCAAAATTCTTAAGATACATCATGTTAAAGCAAAATAGATACATCAAAAGTATCTACTCCATCAATATCTAACTCAAAATATAGATATAGACTAACTCAAAATATATTTATCTATATCTATTCCCTCTTTTTTGTCACAAAATGACAATGGACAATCTAGTAACTAAGCTGCATCATCAATATCAACCCTCTCATCCAAAGCTGTACCATCATCCCAATGGCAACGAATCCATCTCAGCCCTCACTGAAGATAACCAACATCACCACGAAGCGTAGTAAACTCGACAGTATGTCGACCAACTGTAGCTCTCAACTATATAATCTCTACCTCATACGAGTCTGCAGCTCGATCAGCACGATCATCTGTCACATAAGTACAACAGATGGATCAACGGGAACAGAAGGAATATCAGCAGGTTGAGGGACGGGCTCAATGGGAGAAGGAGCAGCAGTAGAAGAAGATGGAATATCAATGGGTAGAGGAGCAAAAGAAAAAGTAGGATAATCCGAGGGATCAAAAGATATAAGGTCATCTATAAGATCAGCCAGCACAGTCGGGTCAACACGTTGTGCTGGCTTAAAAGAAGCATGTGACCTACTCTGAGAAATGGTGGTATGGCCAATCAATCGAAAAATCGACCTCGGAACCCCCTCATGAAAGCTCACTCTTAGGGCTGTCACTTACTTATAAATCAAACAAGTATAATGCAGCCCCACCCTCGTCCCCCGTGACTCAAAAAGCACGTAAAATCTACTAGCAAATGAACAAGGGTTAAATCTATGGAATCGTCATGCGACAGGGTATAAAGAAATTGAGTCTTCTCCTTAGGCAATGAAGAAGTGTGGGAGACATGCCATATATTCGTGCACACAATGTGCAGCAAAATATGTTGGTCAATGGGAAGAGAGCCAGTGCAGATCGCACCAGGACCTCCATCCAACGATGTATTGAACAATGTTGAATGAACTAGATAGTCTGCAGAATGAGTATCAGGCGTCGAGTATGGAAATAAGGGGTGGGCAATTATAGGGATATGAGCTATGCTAGACACAACATCAAAAGTGATCTTAATTGTATTACCCCTAAGAAATAATCTTAAAGAAGAGCCGCTAACTCGTGAATGTTAGCATAGAACTTATGAACAAGAGGACTAGGCGGAGAAGTCAATTCAACGAACAATGGTTCCCAATCCCGGGAAGAGGAAATAGCAATGAAGTTGGGTGACAGGTAAGACATAATGATCTCGTGCTCAAACAAAACATGCCTCAATGAAAACTGGGACCCAAACGTATCTTGGGCAATCATAGAGATAAACTTAGACCTACCATACGAAGTGGATGTACCAGGTTTTGAAACGGCAGTACAAGCCATCTTAGACTGCATCTGAAATGTGTAAAATCAATACATTAAAACCTTGACTGAGTACAAACCGCATGGGATGCATAAATGTAAGCAAAATGAGGTTTTAACACAAATATAACACAAATTCAGCTAATTGCTACCAATTCCTTAACTTTTACAACATATTAATTTTAGTCCCTTTTATTCACAGATTTACAAATTACATCAAATACCTAACAAAATCAATGAGAAATGTACTTTATTTATATAACTATTGGCAACATGGTATCATCGCAGAGGAATTAAAGATCCATACATTTGCCATGGCTGATTCTCCTATCATTATCGATGCCAACAAATCCCTCACCGATGTTTCTTCTCCATACTTCCTACACTCATTCAATCAACCCAATCAATTCCTCATCGATACACCTCTCAATTATATTCAATAGGGTACTTGCTTGATGATCTTGTGGATTGTGTGTGGCAAATGTTAACAAAACAAAATTTAACAATTGACAAAAGAGAATGGCATATTATTATACATGTTGGCTGTTGTGAATAACTAGTTTATGTATATTTTGTCGTCATGCTCTCTGCCTAGTTACTACGTTAAACTTTTGGAGACAGTTCGCCATGGCAATCAATCGCTTTATTAAGAACTAAACAAGATTTGGAGAAAATAGTTATTCATTTTGTTGCCTTAAAAAATAATTTTCATGTATTTAACAATTTAACTTTACTTATAAGTAACTATATAAATTCTTTGGAATTATAGTCAATACTAATATTTCAAATATTCATTATTTGGTTTCACAAAAAGAATATACATATTTGAAAAAGTGCATACTTATGAGCAAAAAAATTTTAGTAGTTAGACATGATCTCATTCCTCCCATTCCCTCCCAAGGTGATTGGGCAATCGGACGAGGTGATTTGGGCGATAGCACCTCATTCAAAGTAGCACTTTCAAGGAGAAGCTCCATGTCTTGCTGCATATTATGTTTGGGTTTGTTGAGATCTCCTGAGAAGAGCGTATTATCTCATTAAAAAAAATACTCCGCACAAAAATACTTTGTACATTGAAAGGTTAGGAAGCCTGCAACATATATACTTAATTAACTTTTTAGTCTAATTTTGACATTGCAAGCCTATGACATATGGTGACCAATTTTTAGTTGTGTACCACAATCCTATGATAGCTGAGATTGACATATTTGAACTTGACCAATGAGTCATCAAGAAGAGGTAATGTGTCAAGCATCCAATTGACATCATTTCTTCACTCTTGGTATAAAATTTCCCACTTAATATCTTCCAAAAGTAATTCAATTTCGAGTGCCTTTAACATTGCTCTTGGTAGTATTATTCAATGTCGCCCCCTAGTATTCTCATATATTGTGTCTCTTCCATACCAAAATATGTACTTCAACGTTTGATTCAAGGGACGGAATGACCTCCATCTTTGCACCTTCATTAAAGCTAGGATCACGAGCAGTCTAACATAATTGTCTAAGTGGAAATGTAACCTACATGTGGCCGGAAGAGGAGATGAGACGCATATCCCTCTGGATTTCGAGTTTATCTCATTTTATTGATTAGTTGATGATGAGCTGTTTATTTTGATAATAAAATAAGAATCACTTTGAAAAGTATTTTTTTTCATATAAAAATAAATTAGGCAAAAATGTTTAGAAACAATTGCGTTAAAGAATTGAGAAAATTACCAGCAATCATATTTTCTGAATTTTAATTTCATTAACGAGGCATTAACTTTTTTTTTTTAATTTCATATTTAGCAACTTTCTTTGGATCGAGATAATATGTATGACACGATATGAAGTATATGATTGCAAACAAACAACAAGATAAAAGACAAATAATTAATTGGTAAAGAAATTGAGTATTTTATTCAATTGACTAATAAGAAGAAAATAAATACAATAACTGTGCCTACAAAATTATTTTATATTTCAGTAATGCAAAACTTGTGAAAAGGTCTAGTATTTATAAGGGTGGATGTCAAATCCTAGAAATACCACAAAAATGGAACAAGATAAAAAATAATCACGAGGAATAATGGAAACGATATTTTCCCAATATTTTTTCAATAAAAACACATGCAAAGAAGGAAAAAAAAAATTTCTCAAAAAATCCAATCTCATTTGGGTAAAAAAAATCCAACACTTTGACCTTCTAGACTTTGTTGAAATATGTAAAAGAAATATTGATCCAGATTGGTTCGGCTAAAAAGTTGATAAAAATATCAGTTAAAGTTAATAATTAAAGTTTAATCATACATTCACAACTTTTCAATTACACATTTCATCAACTTCTATTAAAATTTATTAAAAATTAAATTTGGAGGCATTATTTTGTGATAATTCACATCCTGTGATTATTTGGTAGGCGAATTTTAATTTATTGTGATTATTTTTATTGTTTGTCGGCCTTGCCTACACCACAGGGTCACCTTACCTCACCTTTAGAATAAGGGGATTCAAGTAGAATCCTATGTCTAACTAACTCGGTACGTTGAATTAAAATGTTCTCTCAAAATATCTGTAATGTGCGATTGAAGATTCAACTTACAAGTTGTGCAATTCCAACATCATCATGGTCACCACATTGAATTTGTGAAGCTATATATTCTTATAATAGGAATATTAAGACACATGTCATATCCGTAGTAGCATAATACAGGACACAAAGACTAGATGGTCTATATATATGAGCCTCATCTACCTAGGATAAGGCTACTGTCATTATTCATATTACAATTTTTCCTTTTTCATTTTCCATTTTCGTACACTTTTTTCCTATTACTAATTACAATTATTCTGCTCTACCAGGCTTGTAAACTGACCTGATAGAGCAGTTGCTCGCACATGAGGTGGGTTCATTAAACCCCCCACGCCCACCCAAATGTTTAAACACTCACATTCTTCTCACATTTGCTTTGTCAACCCTTTTACATGTCTGACAAAGCAGCTTAGTTCTACTAATTATCACACCAAAGTTGTGTCCCAAACCTTTTTTTATAAACAAGGGATTCATTTTGAAGATTCCAACAATCTCTCATATTAACCATCAAAATATGAGTTGCGTCGTATGAATTGTACTCAACCTATTGGCAATCTACAATTGATTGCACATGAACTTAGACCTATGCAATTCTTTGATGTTTGCGAGTGCTCCATAGAGTGGAGATCAACCACCTAGCCAATTGTCTTTCCATACATGTGGGTTGATCATTGTAAGGATGCAAAATCATTTCTCCTATGTTGCCATGCTTCTTCTAAAGTCGGTGTTATAAAACGCGTAATGCGTGGAAGTCAAACTATGAGTTAGGTGAGATATATGCTTAAAAAAGCATATTCTTATTCTAATATTATTTTATTTTTTAATTAATCAAAAAATTATTTAATAATTAAAAATAATGCATATCAAAACATTTGAAACGGATTTATATAAATTTTATACATTTTTTCAAAAGTCTCCAACAAAAAGATAAGTTACAAATGTAAATCAACCTTTAAATTTTAACTTAAAAGAATTTAAAAAAATAATAATAATAAAGAAGATAATAATGTGATCCTAGGCAAGCATTAGTAGTCAACAATTGTCATTGATCGCTAAATAAGGCGCAAAGTCATTTGACTTGAAGTTTCCACTACGCATCACGCCTAGGCGACGTGACGTCTAAACGCTTCTTTTAGAATACTCACTAAAGTTATTACTTCTTGGAGCATCAATAATTGGCAGTCATATTTGATTCGGACAATGCAGTGGGTCTCGGGGCCATTGGTTCGATCGGTGATTCGGTGGTTAAGTGGTGGGTCAATTTTTGTCAAAATATATTATTAACTATTTTTATTTAATAATAAAATCTTGATATTTTCTAGCTACCACCATCTAAGCCCATGTTTGGTGGTCATTTTTTTAGGAAAAAATTGTTTTAAATAGTAATTTTTTTAAAAAATGTGGTTAAAATATATGAAAATTTTTTAGGTCTATGTGTAGAATATTTTATTAGGTGAATGTATAGTTGAAAATGAGTATGTAGGAAAAAAAAATTGAAATAATGGGAGACAAATTGAGGCCAAATTAACCGTATGTTATTTAGGTGACAAAAGATCCATTTGTATGCCAAAATCCAACAAATTCTAGATCATATGTAGTGAAATTTGCATTTGTAAATTATCAATACAAAAACTAAAAATGAAAGGAAAAAATAAAAGTCAAGAAAAATATAGAAACAAATATATTTTGCTTTTTTAGAGATTTTTTTAAATTAATTCTTTTCATGATCATTTTCAATTATATATTTCTTGAGATTCATAACTTTTCTTTATGTTCGCAAAATACATTCATCGAAAATTATTATTCATTGGAAAAAATCTCTCCTAAAAACGCTTAAATGCCTAGAAATCTATATTAACCTAGCGGCACCCATTTTTCTTCTGGACAAGAAATCAAATTATTGGTAATTGGCACAAATCACCCCTAACCTTTGTTTTTATTGTGTAATACCCTCATAGTCCTTCATTTCGACAGAAAACCTCCCTATATGACATTTTCTTTCTGGAATAAAATATTTTCTTCCATTTTTCAATAAAGCCTTATAAAATGACAAATATATCACTCTCTTTAAACAAAATAAAAAGAAAAGAAAAAAAATTAAAATATTAATTGTAACTGTAGTCCCGATTTTTTTAAAAAATACAAAGGAATTCCAAATAAATAATTAAAAAAGTAAACGGAAGTGTAAATTAGTTTTTATATTTTTTTTAAAAAATAAATAAGTAATTTTTTTACTTTTATTTCTAATATTATCGACGTATGAGTTAATTTTTATCTGTTATTTTATTTTCAATGAATTTATTTGTAATTAGTATATATTATATTTATGTTAATCAAATGAATGACGACAATATCACCAATTATATTATTGAAAATTATTAATAGTTCTTCGATAAAAAAGAGAGAAGTTTGTGTCAATAATATCAATTGCTTCTTTGTCGACCATTAGCGATCAAAGAACTATCGATAATCGTCGATAACATAATTTATGATATTGTTGATGAAATAGAAAATAAAAATTAACTCATACGCCGATAATATTATAAATAAAAGAAATAAAATATAAGAAAATATTTATTTGTTTGATTTAATATTTTATAAAAAAATATAAAAACTCACTTATCATACGTCTATTTCATTTTTTAATAATTATTTATTTGGATCTCGTTTTTATTTTTTTTTAAAATTGAGACTATAATTTCAATTAATTCTTTATATTTTCTTCTTTACTTTTTGTTTTATTTAAAAAGGAATGTATATTCATCGTTTCTTTATGCTTTTTTATTGAAAAAATGGAAGAAAATGTCATATAGGGGATTGTCCACTAAAATGAAAGAATAGGGGTGTATACCACAATAAGGGAAACGGTGAGGGATGTTTGCACTAATTATCCTGTTCAAATTATTTACCAAATGAAGAAACACACACTCCAAAGCTAACAATTTTGAACCAATAGGAATCAAGATTTGATACTACTCGATCCTCGTCACACCACTAAGTTTACATAGAGGCCGTCAATTTCAGTTGAGAAAACACAACCTAGCTTATTAACGACCGTGGGATCTGTAAATGGGACCCATGGGGGGATTTTAAATCTTCGCCGTCGATCATACAATTAATATCCAACCTCTTCTACTCCTATATATACACGTTATCCGCGATCTGGTTCAAACTTTACAAACGCTGCCCAGAGAAAGTCGAGAGAGAGAGATTTCAGTTCGAGAGGTGAGTTGACGTTTCTATGCTTTATTTCAATTTTTATTAATTTATTTGAATTCAATTGACAAAGCTTTTCTTAAACATATATGCGTGTATATGTAATCAGATTCGGATTTGATCGATGATGATTTTATTATATCATGTATGCTAAGGGTTTTTTTCACTTGATGATTAGTGTTTTCTGTCTATGTACGGTGCTAGTTGTTTGATTTTACGGATTTTTTGCTTTCCTATTTCATTTTTGTGCCCAGTGTTTTTTTTTTTTTTTTCTTTTCTTTTTTCAAGGTTCTGTGGAAAGGGGGGTTTATATGATCTAAAATTAGGGTTGTGGCTTTGAGTTGGTTGATATCTTATGAATGTCTCTTTGACAATTTAATGATTTTTAGCTTTGAGCTGTTTCTTTTCTTCTCACCAGGATAAAAATTAACTAGTTGTTCTTAGCCTACGGGATGTCCTTCTAATCCAGGTGTCCCTCGAAGATTTTAATAAATTTTAATGATATTCATTAAAAACTAGGCGATCCCAACTCAGTTTTTAATGAATTTTAATGAAATCCTTTAAAATTTAGTTATTTAACTCATTGATTTATAAGGATTTCATTAATAGTAGATGGATTATAAAAGATTTGGATGGATTTCAAGCTTAAAAATATATATAACAAACTCAGATAAAATTTTTAGGTATCTCAATTACTCATGGATTTATAAGAATTTCATCAACAGAGAGAGTTTAAAAGATTTGGATGGATTTCGAACTTAAAAGTATTTGTAACAAACTTATTTGAAATTTCACAATTTTTTATGTGATTTGAAAATCTATTCAAATCCACAATTCACTAGAATTTATTCAAACTTCGTCAAAATCTCATTTGAGGACACCACTCTAGTTTGGATCTAAAATTGATCTTGAGTTGAGAGAACTAGTTTTTGGGATGTTCAACATTGCAAAATTTCTATCATGCTTGATGTTTAATATATTTCTGTCAAATTCGATATAGCTGGAGTTATTTTCGGAATCAAGATTCCTTTTAGATTTTAAACTTGATGCATTGTAATGAAATCTAATTTAATTCATGGATTAGTCTTTTTTGCTATTTAGTTTGAGGGTTTCTTTATGAAAATTTTTACAATTGAGATTTTCTCATGGTAATTGTGTGTAGATGGCTCGTACCAAGCAAACTGCTCGTAAGTCTACCGGAGGAAAAGCTCCAAGGAAGCAACTTGCTACTAAGGTATGTGTAGCTTGCTAGCCCATTTGTTTATTTGTGCATCTGTGTGTGTTCTGTTATGCAAATTTGATCTAGTATAGTTTCTTTCTATAGGCTGCCCGTAAGTCTGCCCCAACCACTGGTGGAGTGAAGAAGCCTCACCGATACCGCCCTGGTACGGTTGCCCTCCGGTAAGTATTCCATTACTTAAATTACTTGTTAGGCAATTTAGACTTCTGTCGATGTCGTGGGGGTTTATGCTTATTATATAAATGTTATGATACAGTGAAATTCGTAAGTATCAGAAGAGTACTGAATTGTTGATTAGGAAGCTGCCTTTTCAGAGGCTTGTTCGAGAAATTGCCCAAGACTTCAAGGTACATTGATAATGTGAACTTCGCTCTTTTTGTCCATAAATTTTAAATAGTATGATCTTAATTTACTGCTAAGCTCATTTTTTATTGATTGCTTGTTCTGTGGTTGCAGACTGATCTGCGTTTCCAGAGCCATGCTGTTTTAGCACTTCAGGAGGCTGCAGAGGCTTACCTTGTTGGTCTATTTGAGGACACCAACCTGTGTGCTATTCATGCCAAGCGTGTTACTATCATGCCTAAGGACATCCAGCTGGCTCGTAGGATTAGGGGTGAGAGGGCTTAGATTGACTAGATTCTATTGCTTAGGTTTGGTGGTGGTAAATGGTGGTTGTGTTCAGTTTTATCTTCATTTAAGTGTTAAATAGGGGTAGTAGATGCTTACTAAACTCTAGTAGATCTCAACGATGGTTTTGGAGAAGAACTTGGCTGGATGCCAGTGGTGTGTGTTGTAATGAAATTGGTAATTGTGTTTTGGAATGCAAATGTGACATTTAGTAGTGGTATTATATTTGTGAACTAATTTTCTGTTTGCCATCACACTGCTTGAGTTAAGCTGTGTATCTTATGTAGTGTGAATTTGTTTTGGAGGTTTTAGTTTCTCTCAATTGTGTTCTGGATTTGATATTTAAAATTGCCTTTTAGCTATAGGAATGTTGTCACTTGAAAGCCTTTAGTGGCTTTTGAAGTTCCTTGATTAAGATGGCAGAGAGATGGATGGCTGTCAGCCTGAAGATTCTGCATGGATAAACATTTTTAGTTTTACTCGTGAACTTTTTTTTAAGATAGCTGTAATTTGTGCCTAAATCCGTTGTAAGCAATAAATTGGCTTATTTGAGTTTAAGCTGAAAATTGGGGAAAGCTAGTGGGGGAAATTTATCTGGGGAAATCACACGGATGTTAGTGTGCGCTATTACTACAATGGGATGAAGTGTGGAAGATAAGTGTAATGTTTGAAAATTAAGAGTATTAGAGTGGTATTCGTAGAGAAACTAATGTATGTAGTAATATAGATTTACAATAAAGTAAAGATTTATTTCTATCCTCGAGGAGTACTCTTTATCCTCTATGCATAAGGACTAGCTGAAAAGAAAAAGTTTCAACAAGGAAGCATGTCTTTATAAACCTTTTATGGTAAATGGTACATGGGGTTCATGAATCTCAAGCCTCATTGACATGTGGATCGGCAGGCTCGAGAAAGTTCCCCACCCACCTCCTCCAGTTGGTTCCCCTACCTCTGCGTGCTCTTGCATGTAGGGTTTGTGACATAGAAATCATGAAGATAGAAAAGGTACAAAAGGTCGAAGATAGGTGTGAAATGGAGAGAGCAATATGATACTTGTTTTTCTCAATTGAGCATCCAATCGCTTTTTCAACGAGGACAAAGGAAAGAGAAAAAAAATGAAAGATTAACAGTAGAGGCAAAGATCTTCAAACAATAATACTCAACAAAAGTTTCAAGGGTTTCGTAAGATTACAATTTTCGCGAGAAGAAATGATAATATTTGAAGGAATCTGAGGGTTTTTTGAAATTTTGAGAGAACGAAGGTATTAGGTTTGATAAAAATTGCTCACAAAAAGAAAAAGTCTCGTTCGTATATGAATGTAGAAAATATCTAGTAAACTGTGCCGTGTGGAGAGACGTCTCTCCACGCAGTTTGGAGAGAAGAAGAAGAAGATGGACTAGATCCGTGTGATTTCACCTTTCCTCCTGGACTAGTCGAAAGAAGGGTCATCGTTTTCAAGTGAACTAAATGTCGAGTCTCACAGTTTTGCTTTTTCCTTCCCCCAGAACTTTGAAAGAACGACTACAACCAAGGCTTTTTGTGGAAGAAT
Organism: Fraxinus excelsior; assembly: GCA_019097785.1. NCBI lineage: Eukaryota > Viridiplantae > Streptophyta > Magnoliopsida > Lamiales > Oleaceae > Fraxinus > Fraxinus excelsior. Next base: position 9,917,830 of record CM032623.1, on the reverse strand, counting down.
TGAAAATAATCAGATGAGAGTACGCCGCTAAGGTTTGTGTTCAAAGAACCTAAGAAATCTCCGCACTTATGCGGACGTGTCTCCGCACAGTTTCCGAATTCTTATTTTCTTGTATTACTTTTCTCCTTTCCGACTTTACTCTTTCCCTTCAAGGCAAAAATGTGTGTAGACAAACCTTTGAGACCAATTAAAATAGATGTCAATTTTCAACAACAATGAGGAAAATGGTGCATCCAAAAAATGAATAACCCAAATCTTGAACTAATTTATTATTGAAGACATCTTTCGCAAAATTTGAGATTTAAACAATTTTTATGGAAGGAGGAAAAAATGAAAACTTACCTTATATTGACCGTAATGAATCCAGTCGCTGGAAATTTAGGAGAAGTGCTTCAGGTGGATCACCCTACGCTCCATTAAATGCTCGCGGACAAAAAAAACCCCGCAGGAAATTAACGACGACAAGAATGAAGACAATTATGCTTCAAGCAATTCTATCCTTCGAAACTTTGAGTCGAGTTTGAAAATATGAGAGTGGAATGGGTCTTCTTTGTTGTTGTCGAGATAAGTTGAACAATAATAATAGAGGAGGATTTTGTGGATTTGTGGTTGGAGAAGAAATCATGTTGCTGCACTTAGTTTAAAGAAGATTGTCTACTGTAGTCAAACCAGATGATTTTATAGTGTGAAAACTAGCAGAATGCAAATGACCAAAGAGAGTAAAAATATCATCACTTTCCCTCAATCAATAGTCAATAATTGCGGCTTATGAGAAACATCAAAATTGTCATTTTTTCCCCACCCCACCCCACCCCACCCCACCCCGGTGTCATCCCTATCACCATCTATTATATTTGTTTTCTTTGTTTAGAACAAAGAAACATCTTGGTGGGGATGCTAAGAAGGGAAATGATTGATAAATCTGCAGACCTTATGCAACTAAAAATAAAGAGGGGTGACTATAATGCAACTCCATCAATAGGTTGATGATTAAAAGTGCAATTTATACCCATTTATACTTCTTTCCCTAACTTCGTTCCTTGACATTTCTCCTCAATATTTACGCGAGTAAATGTTAATTTGTATTAGGGTTGAACAAAAGTTCCTGAACCGAACCGAATCGAAACGAATTGAATCGAGCAGTTCTACATAAATTAAATACCCGAACGAGTATCTAAATCGAAAACCGATGAGGTTCGGTTCTCGGTTCTAGGCCAATAACCGAAGGTCAAGAACCGAAGAACCGAATCTAAATAATATTTTTATTTTTTAATATTGAATTAATTAAATTATTTTAATTTTTCTAAACAAATTAGCAAATTATTAGGTAAATTTAATTTTTTGTTGAGAAAATTACCTAAAACCAGATATTTAAGTTTTCAAATTCAAAAATCAGGTGTAATGTTTATTTAATCAAAAATTAGGTTTTAATTAAATTAATAATTAAAATCCTAATTTAAAACTAATTTTCCATCCCGTCTCTCATTCATCTCTCTCTCTCTCGTCTCTTACTTATCTCCCTCACCAGCGACTGCACCATAACTGTCGGCAGTCTTCTCTCTTCTATCTATATCAGATCCTGCTTCACTAAACAGCGAAGAGGAGGTTCATCGAGCACAGCCGAAGGAGCAACGGCGCAAATCCATGGTCTGAGCACCCAGATCTGTTGTTCTTTTCCTTTTTTTTTTTTGTTTGGTGGTTATGGCTATGATTTACACTTTTCCGGCATGTTTTTGTCGTTGATCGCTTCAATTCATAGCGATGAGGCTCCTCTTGGTGCTGCCTTTACAGGTTCTCTGAGTGAGACCTTTGGATCTTCATTTCCCTAAAGATAGAAGTGGCTTTTCTCCCTTCATGAATGCTGCTGATTTGCTGTTTTTGTTGATTTTACCGTGTTGCTGAAATTTGTAATTTGATTAGCATGGATAATGGTCCATTTTGCATAGCTGAAGATTAATTTAGGGATTGGGTTTAACTTCGAAATTTGAATGTTTACATTGTCCCATAATTTATACCGAAAGATTTTATTCTTTTTTGTCGGAAAGTTTAAATTAGTAGAGTTATTATCAGAATGTTGTCGTAATTCTTAGGACATTTTTTCTGTAATGAGAGTGGAGGAGCAATTTTAGTGAACCTTAATTTAACAAAAATTTAAAGCATGACTAGGACTGAGTGATTGATAATGTGATTTAAGTCCATGGAATTCGTAAAATATAACCCATTTTGTAGAGGAACCATTACCATGAATGAAACTCTTATTAGAAATGTGCAAAATCTTATTGTAGTTCAAGACTTGAACCGATAAAATATCTAGACTCAGTTGATAGATTTGCACTTGTTCCATCTTTTGTTGAACTGTAAATTCCAGAAGCTCCTTGTTTTGCAATTTCCAGGTTCTGAAACAAAAGTGCCTCTTGTTTCTGATTCTGGGGGTTCAAGATTTGCAGTAATTGAGACATAGTTTTCTTTCGATTCTCTTCAACAAAAAGCACAGCCATTCTTTATTGCTGCAATTTCCAATACAAATCTTAGTTGGTAGAGCTCAAGGACTCAATAGAAGTTGCTAGACTGTAGTGAACGATAATTTTGAATAGTTGAACGTGGTGCATTGGAGGCGATGGTGGTGGATTGTGGTGCTCGTCCATGGTTTAAGCGAATTTGTTCGTGGTGACCATTTGTGACCAAATATGTATGTATTGTGATCGATTGTGACTTGATCATATTCAAGTCACATTCAGTCATAATTAACACAAAATCAATCACAACCAATCACATTGAACACAAATTTAGTCACAACTAGTCACATTGAGTACACACTCAATCACAATTAGTCACGGATGACACGTTTCAACGGTTTGATTATGTAAAGTGACTGAAAAAAATTTCGGTAATTTTTTTAGGAGGTGGAGACAGTTTAGTCACATTGAATACACACTTAGAACTGTTCATTAAAGATGCAAATTTTAAAACTGAATGGAATTGGTTATTAAGCCTATGTTTGATTGTTTGGGAGCCATTCTTCCTCCAAAATTCCAAATTGTAGAAAAATTGTGGACATTATACAGTAAGTGTCAGGGAGGAAGGCCTACACTTTTTGACCAAAATGAAGTAAAATAACCATTTTGCCGTTATACAAAATTTGTTCTTGCCTAAACTAATGGCAATTTGGGAAAGTGGAATTCTTGCAATCAGAAATGAATGGTGGCTACGGGTCCCACTGACAACCATTTTGACTGGGGTCTATGAACTCCTACGAGGTTCAGATCGAACGAGTTTTCCGTTTCTAGGTTGCAGCACATTCAACTGCAATACAAATGAAGACTTCACATAATTATAATTTTGACACGATAAATAATCAAAATTTCCTGCTATACTATATACCTGAGCAAGAGTGGCAATCATTACGACAGTCACATCGCCCTCCCAGTCCTGAGCAAACAGTTTGGACAATCCTCCCAATGGAAAACTGAGTTCCAATATCTGGTTGCATCTGTGCTTCACCTCCATCTCCGTTAGTTGAGCAAGCTGTATAGTTTTCCGGAAGTTCGTCGGAAGTTTGCCGGAAAGTCACCGGAGAAGTTCCGGAGAGGTCGCCAGAGCAGATGGCCGTCTATGGTGAAGAGGTGGAGGGAAGGTGGTATAGTGGGGGAGGGGAGAAAGGTGGTATAGTGGGGTGGCATTGATAAAATAATTAATGTATATTTTATTATATTTTAATATTTAATAAATTTATTTATCACCTGATTTTTGAAATATTTTAATAAGTTTGTTATTTATAAAATGTGAACTTTAAAACTAGGAGTTATGTATTGTTCCCTTTTTTGTTTGAATTTTCTAGCCCAATTAATATTTAGTATTAATATCTACTTTTGATATTTGTATATATTGAAATAATCTTATTGAACAGCTTGTTATTTATATGTTTTTAAATTGGGCTACGTTAATTTGTAATAGTTACGAATGAACATGTTATTAGTTATATTTATATAGTATTGTTATAAATGTTAAAAAAATTAATTATGGTACGGAACCTAACCGAACCCGAACCCGAACGGTTCCATAATTATATTTGGATCCGACGGTTCCATTTATTAAATATCCGAAAATTTTGGGTCGGTTCGGTTCTGAAGAGAACTGAACCAGACCAAACCATGTCCAACCCTAATTTGTATATATCTTTGAAAGTTTGAGGAGCTAATCGTCAAGCATCAAAATGATAAGGTTAAAAATACAAAAGGAGTATAGGTTAGGGACGTGTATGAAATTTACCTTTAGGGATTGTTGTGTCATTTCTCCTCCTTTTACTGTTCTCTCTAGGGTTCTTTTAGGGACGTGTATGAAATTTACCTTTAGGGATTGTTATGAAATTTTGATTTGATTATATGTCGAGGCTTAGACTTTAAAGAGCTTCGATGCATAAACATGACATCGCGAAATCGGCCTTTGTAAACTTTGACTGCGCATTAGATAGCTTTTAATTGTGAGTTGGTTGTTTATCCTTTTTCCGTTCATTCATTTATGTTTTTAGGTAATATGTATGTATATTTTCGATTGGGGATTTAACTGTTTGAGTTTAAATTCAAACCTGGTGATAAACCCTAGGTTCAATTCTGGTTTTCTATTTGATCTATTGACAAAGTTGGAACAAATTATTTATATTAGAATTTTTGTCTGTACTCTTACAATTTTGAATTGCATTTGTTCTTGTAAGCCAATCTCCAACCCTTTTTCTGCTTATCATTTCAATAAAAATTAACAAGACAGAATATGGCTACTTTCTTATACAAGCTAACAAATATGAACATTAATGAGTTCTGAGAACCTCAGTTATTCATGGATGGCTGTTCATTTGCATCCACTGTAACCATTGGTTAAGGGATGGGGTTGAACAATTTACTAATAATTTTCCTTTCCTAATTGTGCTTTCTGCTTCAAATATCATCAAAATAAGTATCCCTATGGAATTATGGAGCTTTGTGTCGCTAACATATTGCGTCGTTGCACACTTTTCAGGTCTGAAGTAAAAACCAATTGTTACTTATTCCAGCGCATCTTTGAGTAGACTTGTTATCCGAGATATTTATAAATTTTCCTGAAGCGAGATTTGCCTGATTTGCTTTTGCAAAATATGGAAGAAATTTTCAGCTACACGGCATGTAGGCAGTTGTTACAAATGTTATTTGCTATAATCTTCTTTCATATTTCTGAGTACATTCTAGCAATTGCCATTCATGGGAAAATGAATGTAACTCTCAAGTCTCTTTTAGTAAGCAAACACTATCTCCTGGCCATGATTTGTTCGACACTAGAATACATTGTTGAAATTTATTTCTTTCCGGGGTTGAAGGAGCACTGGTGGATAAGCGATGTGGGCTTTGCTTTGGTTGTTATTGGTGAAATTATACGAAAGCTGGCTATAGTAACAGCCGGTAGGGCCTTCACTCATCTTATAAAAAGATATCATGAAGACCATCATAAATTGGTAACTCGTGGAATCTATAGATATATTCGGCATCCAGGTTATTGTGGCTTCTTCATCTGGTCTGTTGGAACTCAAATAATGCTTTGTAATCCTTTATCCATGCTTGCATTTGCATTAGTTGTTTTTCGTTTTTTTCAACAACGGATTCCATATGAGGAGCATTTCTTGCGGCAGTTTTTTGGTTCAGAATATGAGGACTACTCTAGACGGACTTCTTCTGGGATCCCATTTCTCAAATGATGTTCTATTGAGTTGTTTTGGATATCAGCATCATGTTTGTATCTTGTAAAGATCTTTACCCATTCTAACTGAGATATAAACAGCTGGTTTGGATTGTGATTTTTATTTAATTATGGTAGCTTGTCACATGTTTGTTTTTCCATTATAAGTTGATTAGGAAACTGAAATAAATAGACTAGTTTTAGTTTTTCTCCTCTGTCCCATTTTTGAATAACTGTTGTCTGTAAATGGCATTGATGATGTCCTGTATTGACTTCGTTAAAGATTTATTTATCAACTTGCATATGGTCGGATGGAGATTGTGTTTACAGGAAATTTTCTACTTGATGAAAAGTGAGTTTCATCTTAAAGATCCATTTGGAGATTGTGTACAACTTGCTGATGAAAATCAGTGAGGACTGTTACCTGATATGAGGTGTAAGTTCAAATTAAGGAAAAATGACACAATTCGGAAGGTTTGAGTCTTGATGAGAACATAATGAATAAGTTTATATCTGGTTAGAAACGCTGGCTAGCACTGGATGTGTCAAGAACCCTGGATATCATGAGCATCTTGTGATGATCTGAACAGATGGGATGGGAATATTAAAATTTGCTATTCTGTGTTGAAGGATATTGTTAAGGGACGCAAGAATGAAGAAAGGAGATGGGTGTCTTAGATTAAGATAAGACAACATAAATGGTAGGAAATTCGTTTGGTGCTGTGTTATAATTTGAATTCTTCATTGAATTATTTAAGTCATGCTTGAAAGATGAACAAAATGTGGATTTTGGTCATGATATCCATCCGTATTAGGGGTGTCCGTGGGTCGGTTCGGTCCGGTTTGGTTTGGTTATGCTCGGTTCTAGAATTTTTGGATATTTAATAAATGAACTCGTCGGGTCCAAATATAATTATGGAACCGTTCGGGTTCGGTTCGATTTCGTACCATAATTAAATTTTTTAACATTTACAGCAACACTATATAAATATAAATAATGACATTTCATTTGTAACTTTTACAAATTAACATAGCCAAATTGAAGTTAATACAAGCTGCAAACAATAAAGTACATTGTCAATTATAATCAGGCCAAACACGTTCAATAGGGAATTTTACACCAAATTTACATGTGTGTGTGCACAAAACATCAATTAATAAAATTTGGAACTCTTTATATCACTTCCAATTGTAGAGACATGGTTGCAGTTGGTGATTTAGCTGTTAGTAATACTGATTTGTGGCACATGAGTGAAAAATGAATGAAAGTGCTTCAGTCTAAAGAGAAGCTATCGGGATCGGGACTGAAATTTGTTGGGTTAGTTTATGTGAAGGTTGTATATTCGACAAGTAAAAAAGGGATAGTTTCTCTAAAATTGAAAGGAAGCCAAAAGCTATAAAATTGAAGTTGATTCTTACGGATGTGTGGGGACTTTCAATTGTTAATTCCTTTGGAAGTTTAGTAATCAAGAGAACTAGAGAATACCAAGAGGCGGAGGTGGGAGGCGGAGCAGCTGACGGTGGACGCGAGATGAGGAGCAGCCGCGTGAATTGGTGGATTGAATCAATTGATGAATTGACGAGGGTAAATTTATGGTTCGTATGTATTGGGCTAAATTGGAATTGGTAAATTGGTAATTGAATGTTTTGACTTTGAGGGTTTGTATTGGGCTTTTGGGCTGGGGTTTTTTTGTTTGGACCATAAAATATTTTCGGCCCAAGGGAGTTGATTTTTTCTTTTTCTTTTTTTTTTGCCTCTTAAAATTATGAAATGATTTTATTTATTTTTTTATTTTTTTAATTTAGTTAGAAAAAATAAAATAATTTAATTAATTCAATAAAAAAATTATTTAGTTTCGGGTCTCGTTCGGTTCTTCGGTTCTTAGTCTAGACCCTACTCAAACCTTTCGATTTTCGATTCGGGTACCCGTTCGGATCTTTAAATTATGAAGAACCGCTCGATTCGATTCGATTTGGTCCGGTTCGGTTCAGATATTTTGGACACCCCTAATCCGTATTCCATTGCCTTATCATCTTATTATAACCTTGAACATAGAATTATAAGAGTCGTGCTGCTTGGCCCGGGATTAAATCCTTGGTCAAATCAGGGGCGCCCTATTGTCCTGGGCCAAACAGCCTTTTCCGAATTATAATGGCATATTAGGTAGAATTCAGGGTCTGGCCTCGAGTCTGACTCCGTTAGTGGGATGGAAGTCAGAGTGTGAGGCTTCGTGGAAATTTGCCATTTTTTGGGTGAAGATCAACTAGCATACGAGATATTATTGCCTGGTTCACTTGTTTCCTGCAGAAATACATCTCAAATTCAAAGTACACCTGACGGAATTTGGAGACTACAATTTTGTTCAAAATATAATTTTAAGATAGATCATAGACCCGATTGCGCATTTATGATATTATGTAATTTTTGATAATAATGTATAAGTGATATCGGTTATACTTTTCAGAATCCAACCCGAACTAAGCGCAAACATGGTAGTTATTTATTACTTTTGTTTACGAAAATTCAAGAAACTTAATCTCAACCCAAAAACATTTACAAAATTAATGAAATGTGTGGTTGAAATTTTGATAAAAATCGAGAAAATTTCACGCGTAAACTCAGTGAAATTAAAATATTAATCCAAGGATTTACTAATCTAAACACAGAATGTCAAACCTCATACCCCACAAAATTTACGAACTTTTAATTAATTATTATACTTCACTCTCTGTCCTATTCTTCAACAATCCCTCTCTTTTTTGCTTCTGCCTCTACGGCAGATTACCTCAAAATTACCCGCCAAATTCGGACTACACAGAAATCTGGTTTTTTTTTTTTTTTTCCCTGAAGATAGTAACGGATATTAATAGCCGAGAAACAACCATAAAAAAACATAGTAACAACATGTTACGCTCCAAATCAAGGTAATAACAGACGGTATTACTTGTACCCTATTTTTCTGTATATTTTCATGGCATGTTCTGCGCTATTTACAGAGATTTTATCGGACTTTGTTTGTTTGCTATAGGGGTTTTATTTTCATTGATGGGCATTTTACCTTTCACACATAATTATTAATTTAATGTTATATTGTTATAATGTTGTATTTTTGATGGGGTACGTTGATCCGGGTCGATTGATTTTCGACAGAAGAACAATTATTCATCGGTACCCTTTTTGCATCAAATCTTTATAGAGGGAATGGTGCTTTGGTCTCTCAAATCGATTCTAACGCCCTTAAATCTGTTGATGAGTAACCTTCCAAGGTATTGTATCGAAACATTTCTAATGATATTTGTTTTTTAATCCAGTTTTTATTGAATATTGATGACGTGATTTTCATTTTAATGTAGCATTGGATCAATAAAGTTCTGATAATGCAGCAACCAATGGGGCAGCTCGAGGCAGAGCTGCAACGGGTTAGGGAAAAATTGAGCGTTGTCGAGATAGAAAGAGATCAAGCCCTTGACGAAATTAGAAGGGTAGAAAGAGAGCACGCTCGTGATGAACTTAGAAGGGCTAAAGAAGCTCAGGAGGCAAATGCTGAAGCATTGTCTCCCGAAAAGGCTAGAGAATTAATGATGGAGCTCAAAATATTGAAGGAACTGCTATCGAATTCACAAGAAGAAATTAAAGTTAAAGATGATAAAATTGAGTTTTTAGAATCAGGATATGAAAAGGCGAAACAATTAGAGCTTGCATTGGCGGAGAGAGATGCATCTTTAGATGCGATGAAAGAGTCGGAAGTACAGATGACAGATTTTCTGTCTGAAAGCAAGAAAAGAATTCATGAGTTAGAAACAATCCAGAGTAAAGAACTACAGGACACGAAGAATGAACTTGAAGAATCGAAGAATGAAATCACTTCTCTTCATAAGAGGATTGAGTCTTTGGAAAATTTGGCCATGGAAAATTTTAATATTAGTGCCAACAGAGATAATCGTGATTCTGGTGAGGAAGAGGAGAATCTGGCTCATGCCGAAGAAGGTGAGAAGGAAGCTCCATTGAAGGCGAAGAGTCATCTTGATGAGATGGAATTGCTCAAGAATGAATTGAAATTGGCCATTGAGGCGGAAGAAAAGAGCGCAAAGGCCATGGAAGATTTAGCATTGGTGCTGAAAGAAGTTGCTACAGAAGCCATTCAAACAAAGGAAAAACTCAATAATTCACTAATGGAACTTGTGCAAGTAAGAAGTGAAGCAGCAGGACTTAAAGCAATGGTGCAGAGCACCGAGGAAAGGTATCAAAAACTTTTGGAAGAAGCTAAACAAGACGCAGAGTTACACAGAAATACTGCAGATAGACTGAAATTAGAAGCTGAAGAGTCACTTTTGGCTTGGAATGGGAAAGAAATGGGGTTCGTTAGCTGTATAAAAAGAGCTGAAGAGGAAAATGCTATTCTGCAACATGAATGCACTAAACTCAGGGAGTCCCTCAAGGCTGCTGAGCATACAAGTAGGGTAGCAAGGGAAGAAACGTACAAACTGAGGGACATTCTTAAGCAGGCTATCAATGAAGCTAATGCTGCAAAAGCGGCTGCTGGCATTGCTGTAGATGAAAATTCTCAACTCAAGGATTGCCTTTCCGAGAAAGATGATGCCTTACTTTTTCTTACTCGAGAGAATGAACGTCTTAGAATTAATGAGGCAGCAGCTCGTGAGAATATGAAGGAGTATAAAAAATTGCTTTCTACTGCATCAACAGAATTGAAGATTGAGGATAAGGAGCATTATATAATGCTGAAGCCACCAGATTCAGTGGACCAGGAACATGAGGATGAGAATCTGAACAGCACTTTCAGCTTCAATCTTGAAGACTTGAAGTTTATTAATGAACCTGAAGATGCATATGGAAGAGATTTAGATGAAGATCCTGAGAAGGCAGAAGCCCTAAGAGGCTCAATATTTGATGCTAATGCAGAAACACCTAAGGCAGAGCCTCGTACACCACATTCAGTTTCTTCGCATCGGAGAATATATTCTTCTTCCTTCAAGGATGATGAAGGAGCAACAAATTTAGGAGATTTTGATCATTTAGACAGCACACATGATGATCCAGATAGTGATAGAAATTACCATAGAAGAAGGAGAACCATGTTTCGCCGGGTTGGAGATCTCCTAATGATCAGAAAAAGTTTTCACAAAAGGGAATCATCCACTGAGTATCACAAAAAGGAATCATCCACTGAGAAGCACAAAAGGGAACCATCCACTGAGAATCATAAGAAGGAACCATCCACTGAGAATCACAAAAAGGAATCATTCACCGAGAGTCACAAAAAGGAACCATCCACTGAGAATCACAAAAAGGAATCATCCAATGAGTAGGACCTTGTTATACAGCACTGACTGAAACTGGTAAAAGAAATTTGGTTTTGTTAATCTTCATTATAAGTACAGGGAAAATGTGTTACGTGTATCAATAAAACATAGAATTTACAGGTTCGCCTTAGTTTTTCTTTGTACCCTACTATTTATAAGGAGCTCATGTCATATATTCATTGTTACTTCGGCTTAAACCTCTTTTCAAACAAGAGATTCTTGTTAAACAATTCAAAGAAAAGAAAGGAAAAAAGGAAGGTTAGGGTTTCATAAATTCTGCATAATAAAAAATTGAATACAAAAAGATGATTTAACATAAATATATATAGGCTAAAACAAATGAAACTAAAAAGACTATTCTACCCTTAATAAATAATAAAATAAAATAATACTATATTTCTTAACGTCTCCCCTCAAACTCACGATGCGGCAGCTACAAGCATCGAGAGTTTGCCAACTAGAAAACGAAAACGGGAAATCGAATATGACTTGGTAAAGAAATCTGCAAGCTGTAAAGAAAAAGAAACAAATGGCAAAGTAATTGTGACATGCTTGAGATGATGACGAGTAAGATGACAATTGATCTCAATGTGCTTAGTTCGTTTATGAAAAATCGAATTGTGAGCAATCTGAATAGAACTTTGGTTATCGCAATTCATAGGAGTGGATGCGAAAGAAAAACTCTCGTATATGCAAGTAACCAACGTAGCCAAACAATCTATTTGGTAGTAGATGTCATAGCACGATATTCTACTTCGGTTGAAGATTGAGAAATAATAGATTGTTTCTTGCTTTTCCAAGAAATAAGAGAATCGCACAAAAAAATACAGAAACCAGTAACAGATTTGCGATCTGTGGGATCACTGTCATGATCAGTATCAGACTATGCACGCAGCTCCAAGGAAGAGGTGGATGGAAGTAAAAGGCTCTAAAAGACTGTACCCCGAAGATACCGCAAAATACGAAGAACAGCTGTCCAATGAACTGTAGTAGGAGAAGCAACAAACTGACTAACAACATGAACAGCATATGCAATATCTGGACGAGTAATAGTGAGATATACCAAACTCCCAACAATAGTACGATATAAAGTAGGATCCGACAAAGGTAAACCATCAGAAGAAGAATACTTTGCGTTAACCTCAATGGGAGTATCAACAGTCTTATTATGAGTAAGTCTAGCCCGCTCAAAAATATCTACAACATATTTAGACTGAGAAAGAAAATAACCTCTAGGCGAGCAGGCTACCTCAATACCCAAGAAATATCGTAGAGAACCCAAATCCTTCATTTCAAACTGTCTAGCTAACTCTGTCTTCAAAATTGAAATACCATCAATATCATCACCAGTAATAATCTTGTCATCAACATATAAAGATAGAATGATACGACCTGCATCAGCGCACTTAACAAAAAGAGCAGAATCATGACTACTAAAGGTAAATCAAAGGGAAGAGATCACAACAGAAAATTTCTTAAACCAGGCACAAGGTGCTTGTTTGAGACCATATAACGCTTTTTTTAGCTTGCAAACATACCCAGAATCATGTGAAACACCAGGAGAGGGCGCCATATAAACTTCTTCTTGAAGATATCCATTTAAGAAGGCATTTTTAACATCAAGTTGAGAGATACGCCACTGACGAACGGAAGCTACTACAATAAGAGTACGAATAGTAGTCATTTTTGCAACAGGAGCAAATGTTTCCTCATAATCCATACCATACTGTTGAGAGTACCCTTTTGCAACCAACCTAGCTTTGTATCGCTCAGTTGATCCATCAGAATTAGTCTTGATCTTATACACCCAACGACAACCTACAACACTCTTACCAGAAGGTAGAGGAACCAAATCCCAAGTACCAGTTTTATGCAAAGCAGAAAGTTCATCATCCACAGCTTGCTGTCAAAGATGATCAAGAATTGCCTCTTTATAGGAAGAGGGCTCAGAGAGACAATGAATAGAAACTAAAAATGAAGTAAAAGATGAAGAATAACAAGAATAAGCAAAATCTGGTAACTTTGTAAACTTATGAATGCGTGTGGATTGACGTAGAGGTGGATCCACAATCTCAGACGGAGCTTGAGGGACCGTAGGAGAAGAGGGACCTTCAGGTGTACCGAAGAGTAAAGTGTCAGTACCTGCAGAATGATCATTACGAGTTTGTTGTAAAGATAACGTGGTAAAAACATGAGAATGAATATTTGAGGTACTAGGAACCTGAGATGACAAACTATCAAAATCGTCAGAAAAGGGATCTATACGAATAAGATCAGATCTAGTCAAATTATGAGTTGTGGATGGAATAGAAAAGAAAGGTATATGTTCGAGAAAAACAACATGACGAGACACATAAAGTTTCTGAATTGTTGGATCAAAACAACGATATCCCTTTTTACCTTCACCATAATCAAGAAAGACACAAATAACAGATCGAGATGACAACTTGCTACGTTCTACATGAGGACGAAGAACGAAACAAGTACAGCAAAAAACTCTAAAGAAAGAATAATCAGAGGCATACCCATACAACTTTTCGAAAGGAGAAAACCATGAAATATGAGAAGATGGAATTGTATTAATCAGATCTACAGCAGTAAGAATAGTTTCACCCCAAAACACACTAGGAACAGAAGAAGACAACAAGAGAGAACGAACGGTTTCAACAATGTGTATATGTTTTCTTTCAGCAACACCATTTTGCTCAGGAGTATCCGTACACGAAGTTTGATAAATGGTTTCATCTAAGGTAAGTAGCTCACAAAATTTATTAGAAGTATATTCCCCACCTAAATCACACCCAAAACGTTTGATAACAGCAGAATGCTGAGTTTTGACAAGAGCACGAAATGCTGAGTATATCTTAAAGAATTCAGAACGATGTTTCATTAAATAAACCTTACAATAACGAGTATGATCATCAATAAAATAAACATAATATCGAGACCCTCCTTTTGTGGCAATATGAGAGGCCCCCATACATCAGAATGAATCAAATCAAAATGAGAAAAAGAAACATAAATACTTCGATTAAAAGGTAAAGTTGAAAATGTTGCCAGTTTACACCCACTACAATCAGAAATATCACAAGGTTGCAAATTTTCTAATGCTCCAGTGGAAGCCAAAAATCTTAAACGAGAAGACGAAACATGACCTAAACGAGAATGTCATAAATAAAAGCTAGAAGAAGAAGGACTTAAACGAAAAGAAGACAAATCAATACTAGTAGTAGAAGCAGCAACTGACACTTTTAGCTCATCCAAAATATATAGTCCACCCTTCCTACGGCCAATCCCAATCAACTTCTGAGATTGCAGGTCCTGCACATAACAAGAAGAAGAGGAATTTGTAACTAAATTACCAGAATTACATAACTGACCAACAAAAGCAAGATTTAATGTGAGTTTCGGTATATGATAAACATTAGAGAGAGACAAGTGAGGTGTGACAACAGAACCAACACCTGCTAAAGGCATATGAGTGCTATCAGTAGTCATGACAGGGATAGAAGACGAAGGAGACACAGAAGCAAAAGATGAAGAATTTGGAGACATATGATGTGAAGCACCAGAATTCAAGACCCATACAGAATGCGACATACCTGAAGAACCATGAGGCAACTGACCTACGGAAGGAGAAGAAACAGACATAGCTTGTGGCTGTAAGGAGAGAAACTTCTAAAATTGCTCAGCCAGAGTACTAGGATCGGTGAAGGGACCTGATGAAGCTACTGCTGCAGTATTAGACTGTGGTGGTTTATAGTCCTGAGGTGGTCTATGAGCATTCGATTGTGACTGGTTGTCAGGCTTCCAAGCTTGAAATTGTTGCTGCGATTGATTTTGATGTCTCAACTTAGGATATTGAGCCTTCCAATGACCTTTCTGCTTATAGAAACTGCACTCATCGGGGGCAATCCATCCGTAAAACTTATTCTGATTATTAGAAAGTGACTTAGAAGGCACTGCTAACACAGAAGGATTAGAAGCAAAAAGGATTCCCTTTTCAAAATAAGACTTGAGACGTATTTCTTCAACTAGTAACTCACTAACAACTAATTCAACAGAAGGAAGTGGAGAACGATGCAAAATTGAACCTCTAAGTCCCTCAAAATCACTGCGAAGTGCAGTTAAAAACTGTACCAACCGTTGCTGCTCTCTATGAGCAATATATGCATCACATGCATTTAATTCGTCTGATTCTGTAAGAGTCAATTGATCTCAAAGATCTGTCATAGCAGAATAAAACTCATGAATACTCATATTCTTCTGCTGAAGAACTCGTATGTCATTTTCCAATTGATACTGCTTTGCAAAATTTGACTGAGTGAATAACCTTTGCAAATTATCCCAAACATCCTTTGATGTCTCATACTTCGCCAACTCTCTGCCTATGGAATGCTCAACAGAATTGTTAATCCAAGTAATAATTTTCGAATTATTTGCTTCTCAGGCATCTACCAAAGCAGCATAATCTTCATCGGTATTCTTGGGTTTCACAAAAGTTCCACTAACGTATCCCCACATCTTTTTACTCTTAAGAAAATTTTTCATCACATAATTTCAATATGAATAATTCTTGCTACGTTCTACATGAGGACGAAGAACGAAACAAGTACAGCAAAAAACTCTAAAGAAAGAATAATCAGAGGCATACCCATACAACTTTTCGAAAGGAAAAAAACCTGAAATATGAGAAGATGAATTGTATTAATCAGACCTACAGCAGTAAGAACAACTTCACCCCAAAACACACTAGGAACAGAAGAAGACAACAAGAGAGAACGAACGGTTTCAACAATGTGTATATGTTTTCTTTCAGCAACACCATTTTAATCAGGAGTATCCGTACACGAAGTTTGATAAATGGTTTCATCTAAGGTAAGTAGCTCACAAAATTTATTAGAAGTATATTCCCCACCTAAATCACACCCAAAACGTTTGATAACAGCAGAATGCTGAGTTTTGACAAGAGCACGAAATGCTGAGTATATCTTAAAGAATTCAGAACGATGTTTCATTAAATAAACCTTACAATAACGAGTATGATCATCAATAAAATAAACATAATATCGAGACCCTCCTTTTGTGGCAATATGAGAGGCCCCCATACATCAGAATGAATCAAATCAAAATGAGAAAAAGAAACAGAAATACTTCGATTAAAAGGTAAAGCTGAGAATTTTGTCAGTTTACATCCACTACAATCAGAAATACCACAAGGTTGCAAATCTCCTAACGCTCCAGTGGAAGATAAAAATCTTAAACGAGAAGACGAAACATGACCTAAACGAGAATGCCATAAATAAAAACTAGAAGAAGAATGACTCAAACGAAAAGAAGACAAATCAATACTAGTAGTAGAAGCAACAACTGGCACTTTTAGCTCATCCAAAATATATAGTCCACCCTTCCTACGGCCTGTCCCAATCAGTTTATGAGATTGCAGGTCCTGCACATAACAAGAAGAAGAGGAAAATGTGACTAAATTACCAGAATCACATAACTGACCAACAAAAGCAAGATTTAATGTGAGTTTCGGTATATGATAAACATTAGAGAGAGACAAGTGAGGTGTGACAACAGAACCAACACCTGCTAAAGGCATATGAGTGCTATCAGTAGTCATGACAGGGATAGAAGACGAAGGAGACACAGAAGCAAAAGATGAAGAATATGGAGACATATGATGTGAAGCACCAGAATCCAAGACCCATACAGAATGCGACATACCTGAAGAACCATGAGGCAACTGACCTACGGAAGGAGAAGAAACAGACATAGCTTGTGGCTGTAAGGAGAGAAACTTCTGAAATTGCTCAGCCAGAGTACTAGGATCGGTGAAGGGACCTGATGAAGCTACTGCTGCAGTATTAGACTGTGGTGGTTTATAGCCTTGAGGTGGTCTCTGAGCATTTGATTGTGACTAGTTGCCGGGCTTCCAAGCTTGAAATTGTTGCTGCGATTCATTCTGTTGTCTCAACTTAGGACACTGAGCCTTCTAATGACCTTTCTCCTGACAGAAATTGCACTGGTCGGGGGCAACTCTTCCATAAAACTTATTCTGATTATTAGAAAGTGACTTAGAAGGCACTGCTAACACAAAGGGATTAGAAGCAGAAAGGATTCCCTTTTTAGAATAAGACTTGAGACATATTTCTTCAGCCAATAACTCACTAACAACTGAGTCAATAGAAGAAAGTGGAGAACGATGCAAAATTGAACCTCTAAGTCCCTCAAAATCACTGCGAAGTACAGTTAAAAACTGCACCAACCGTTGCTGCTCTCTACGAGCAATATAGGTGCACATGCCTTTAATTCGTCTGATTCTGTAAGAGTCAATTGATCCCAAAGATCTGTCATAGCAGAATAAAACTCCTGAATACTCATATTTTTCTACTGAAGAGCTCGTATGTCATTCTCCAATTGATACTGCTTTGCAAAATTTGACTGAGTGAATAACCTGTGTGATGATCCCAAACCTCCTTTGCTGTCTCATACTTCGCCAACTCTCTGTCTATGGAATGCTCAACAGAATTGTTAATCCAAGTAATAATTTTCGAATTATTTGCTTCTCAGGCATCTACCAAAGCAGCATAATCTTCATCGGTATTGTTGGGTTTCACAAAAGTTCCACTAACGTATCCCCACATCTTTTTACTCTTAAGAAAATTTTTCATCACATAATTTCAATATGAATAATTCTTGCTACGTTCTACATGAGGACGAAGAACGAAACAAGTACAGCAAAAAACTCTAAAGAAAGAATAATCAGAGGCATACCCATACAACTTTTCGTAAGGAGAAAAACCTGAAATATGAGAAGATGAAATTGTATTAATCAGACCTACAACAGTAAGAACAGCTTCACCCCAAAATACACTAGGAACAGAAGAAGACAACAAGAGAGAGCGAGCAATTTCAACAATGTGCCTATGTTTTCTTTCAGCAACACCATTTTGCTCAGGAGTATCCGTACACGAAGTTTGATGAATGGTTCCATCTAAGGCAAGCAACTCACAAAATTTATTAGAAGCGTATTCACAACCTAAATCACACCTAAAACATTTGATAACAACATAATGCTGAGTTTTGACAAGAGCACCAAAAACCGAGTATATCTCAAAGAATTCAGAACGATGTTTCATTAAATAAACCCACCAATAACAAATATAATCATCAATAAAAGAAACATAATATCGAGACCTTCCTTTTGTGGCAATAGGAGAAGGCTCTCATATATCGGAATGAATCAAATCAAAAGGAGAAGAAGAAATAAAAATACTTCGATTAAAAGGTAAAGTTGAAAATTTTGCCAGTTTACATCCACTACAATCAAAAATATCACAAGGTTGCAAATTTCCTAACGCTCCAGTGGAAGCCAAAAATTTTAAACGAGAAGACGAAACATGACCTAAACGAGAATGTCATAAATAAAAACTAGAAGAAGAAGGACTCAAACGAAAAAGAAGACAAATCAACACTAGTAGTAGAAGCAACAATTGACACTTTTAGCTCATCCAAAATATATAATCCACCCTTCTTACGGCCTATCCCAATCAGCTTCTGAGATTGCAGGCCCTGCACATAACAAGAAGAAGAGGAAAATGTGACTAAATTACCAAAATCACATAACTGACCAACAAAAGCAAGATTTAATGTGAGTTTCGGTATATGATAAACATTAGGGAGAGACAAGTGAGGTGTGACAATAGAACAAACACCTGCTAAAGACAAAGGAGTGACATCAGCAATCATGACAGGGATAGAAGACGAAAGAGACACAGAAGCAAAAGATGAAGAATCTGGAGACATATGATGTGAAGCACCAGAATCCAAGACCCATAAGAATGTGGCATACCTGAAGAATTTTGAGGCAACTGACCTACGGAAGAAGAAGAAGAAGAAGAAGCAGCAGACATAGCTTGTGGCTGTAAGGAGAGAAACTTCTGAAATTGCTCAGCCAGAGTACTAGGATCGGTAAAGGGACCTGATGAAGCTACTGCTGCAGTATTAGACTGTGGTGGTTTATAGCCCTGAGGTGGTCTATGAGCATTCAATTGTGGCTGGTTGTTAGCCTTCCAAGCTTGAAATTGTTGCTGCGATTCTGTTGTCTCAACTTAGGATACTGATCCTTCCAATGACCTTTTTACTTATAGAAACTGCACTCATCGGGGGCAATCCATCCGTAAAACTTATTCTGATTATTAGAAAGTGACTTAGAGGCACTGCTAACACAGAAGGATTAGAAGCAAAAAGGATTCCCTTTTCAGAATAAGACGTATTTCTTCAACTAATAACTCACTAACAACTGATTCAACAGAAGGAAGTGGAGAACGATGCAAAATTGAACCTCTAAGTCCCTCAAAATCACTGCGAAGTGCAGTTAAAAACTGTACCAACCGTTGCTGCTCTCTATGAGCAATATATGCATCACATGCATTTAATTCGTCTAATTCTATAAGAGTCAATTGATCTCAAAGATCTGTCATAGCAGAATAAAACTCCTGAATACTCATATTCTTCTGCTGAAGAGCTCGTATGTCATTCTCCAATTGATACTGCTTTGCAAAATTTGACTGAGTGAATAACCTTTGCAGATGATCCCAAACCTCCTTTGCTGTCTCATACTTCGCCAACTCTCTACCTATGGAATGCTCAACAGAATTGTTAATCCAAGTAATGATTTTCGAATTATTTGATTCCCAAGTATCTACCAAACCAGCATAATCCTCATCGGAATTCTCAGGTTTCACAAAAGTTCCATTAATGTATCCCCACATCTTTTTACTCTTAAGAAAATTTTTCATCACATAATTTCAATATGAATAATTCTTTCCATCCAACCTCACACTCACAGACTGAAGCGAATCGTCTCTTTCAGTAGCCATAATCAAAGAATAAAAAAACAGATCTCAAAAGAAAGGAAAACGAAATACCAAATTGCAAAAACTAAAAGAAAACCCTATCGAAATTGTTTCGAAATCACCAAAAAAAACCTTGTCCCATGAAATTTTGATAAAAGTTGGATCCGCGAAAGCTGTGTTTAAGATTAAACCTTATCCCATGAAAATTTATTCTAATACCATGTTAAACAATTCAAAGAAAAGAAAGGAAAAACGGGAGGCTAGGGTTTCATAAATTCTGCATAATGAAAAATTGGATACAAAAAGATGATTTAACCTAAATATATATAGGCTAAAACAAAGGAAACTAAAAAGACTATTCTACCTTTAATAAATAATAAAATAAAATAATACTATATTTCTTAACAATTCTTTGTGGGCAAAAGTTTGCTACAATTTTGCCTGAAAATGCACTTTGGTCCTTGTTATTCTTGCAGCATTCCGCAGAGTATTTTGTGAAGTATATGATAGAACTATTCAAATCTTAGATAGATGCCATCAATTTCACTCATTCTCAGATATCTGGATTTCATTTTTTTTTCCACTGAAGCTTAGCATGTCTACGAATAAATTATACAAATCTTTTCATTTTCTAAGTTGGTACGAACTATTTGTTTCTTGAACTATTTACTCTACCACAGACATTTGTTTCTGGAATCATCCTGCTGCCTCATTTTCTGTTGTTGGATAAATTGAAACTCATTATTTCACCTAGTAGGAAGTTTAGCCTGTGTTTGGCCCTCGTTAAATTTTAATTCATTTTTCTCTCATCTTATCAATTATACATTCTCAGGCTGTTTGGTAGCCATTTTTCAGCAAAAAAAGAAGGAAAAAATTGACAGTTGAAGAAGTCAAAAAAGACGATTGTGAGAGGGAAGTCAAAAAAGTTGGCTGAATTTGATTTCTAAAGACCAAAAATACATTCTTTGGTGTGAGAAATGGCTACAAAATATAAACTCAGTTAATAAAATAATATTACATATAAACGCAAAAAAATTTCTTACTTTTTAACCACACGTTCATCAAAAAATACTATTCCAAAATCTTTTTTTTTTTTTCAAATAATGGAGCTCAAACAAGGGCTTAGACTTTATGGGTTCTTGATATTTGAAATTCTAGTGGTACTCTTGTTGCTGAAAGCTAATATCCTTGGGCAGTGCAACTATCCCGTCAGTGTAGATGATTTCTTGCTTCTTGACTCATTTTTGAGCATGTTCTTGTTTCTCTCTCTTTCTTCTTTACTTTCGGTCCCTACTAATCTCAACCTAGTGATGTCAATCGTTGATAACAAGAACACAGGAGAGCAGGAGTAAGAGGGAGAAGGGCCAGAGTTACATCGTGTATTGCTTTCACGTGACATTTCAAATCTCTACTTTTGCAACTGTCAGTATTTGCTCATCTGGTGAGTCAAAATAGACTACTGAAGGCGTGTTTGGTAGAAATCAAAATCGGATTATAATTAAAAGACTAGCCGTTATTGTTGACTTTTATTAGACAGGTGAGACTCAATAATGACTATATTTTCAATTTTAATTGAATTTTGAGTTGTACCAAACAAGCTCTCAGTAACAAATCTGCCGGTGAGGAATGATATAAATTTGACCAAGATTAAACTAGAGTAACGAGCTCATGTCAAGGGCAACGAACTAAAAAAACAATACCATATAATTACTGATCTAAAACAGCTCAAAGTAAACGCAAAACACTTTATAAAGCACTACTTAGTTCAACTCAAGGATTTGGTGACCTAAATCCTAATTTAACACCTAAAAGAAAGAGTAGACCTATCAAAATTTCAAGAACTCGCTAGAAGTTTGTTAGGCACATGAGATGGTGCGACGCAAGACGCACTAGAATCTAGAGGAAACCTTATATGCACTATTTTAACGGTCAAGCTCACAAATAAAAGCTAGGTGATTCCTAAACTTGAAGCTCCGACCAAACGCTTCGCTTTGCACTGTTGCCTTTTTTTTTTTTTTTTTTTTCTAATTTCTAAATGGTCGCGGATTTTACCTTTCAATCTTTCGTCTTCTCTAGGCACCCTTTTATTATTCTTTTTTTCTTTTTTTTTCTTAATTTCTTTTATTTGTCTTTAGTTTATTAATTTTTTTTATTTTTTAAAAGACATTTTATTTGACTTTAATTTTAAATTTTTAAAAAACTTTATATATACAAAAGTCGGGTTAATACCCTCAATGGTCATTGAACTTTGTCGAAAGTTCTCCATTACTGAATTTCAAAAATCCCCTAGTCAGTCACTCAACTTTGTCAATTGGTTTCTCATCCATCACCGACCTAACTCCGTTAGTAATTGTGATGGATGGGAGACCAATTGGAAAAGTTGAGTGACTGATTAGAGAATTTTTGAAGTTCAGTGACTCCTGGAGAATTTTCGACAAAGTTCAGTGACCATTGAGGGTATTAACCTTGTAAAAAATGGAAAACTTAGCTTAAATTCATGGTGAAAATAAAAAAGAATAGAAATTTAGTCTAGTCCAAAAATTAATCTTAACCCAACTAATTTTATTCTCAACTCAATCCCAATGTTCAATTATTCAAATTTATTCTAAGACTTTACAACAATTACATATTTATTTTATTCATATTCATGATACACAAATAACTCGTTATCAAATTAAATATTTTATTTCACACACACATATAACTAAGTTTAAATAGTTCAATTATAATTAAATTAGCTTATTATATAACAAATAATTGGGAGAAAGTGATGGTGGAAATTTGGGATGCTTCAAAAGTATGGATGAAGTTTTGGGGAATGATAAGGTGGGGGATGATGTGGTGGAGGGTGCTTTGAAGGTGTACGAGACAATTGTAAGGTCGACGATGCTTTTGGTTTTGGTGGGGGTGAAGGAGTGGTTGTCTCGAATTGTGGGGATTCTAGAATGGCTATTTGCTCTGGTGGCTTTGGTGTGTATTTGTCAAGTGATTATAAGATGACATGTCTTTTTTTTCTTTTTTTTTTCAATCATGCTATACGTATAGACAAATTTGACAGAAAATATTTATATGCATTCATTGAAAGATAAAAATAAATAAAAACAAGATAGGGAAATCACATTTCGTCACGTCACTGTGAGTAAAAATCTGTCAAACATTCTTTGAAATTGAGGATTTTCCCTTGTTTTCTTTTTTCATAAAATATGTTATTTATAATTTCTAATAATGTCTTGTTTGTCCTTTTATGCCCTGTTTATAATAATATGGATAAGGCTTGATTGAAAAAAAAAAAAAATTCAAATTTTTGTCAATACCCTCAATGGTCACTGAACTTTGTCGAAAGTTTCCCAGAGGTCACTGAACTTCAAAAATCCCCTAATCAGTCACTCAACTTTGTCAATTGATCTCACATTCATCATAATTACTAACGGAGTTAGGTCGGTGATGGATGTGAGACCAATTAAAAAAGTTGAGTGACTGATTAGGGAATTTTTGAAGTTCAGTGACCCCTGGGGAACTTTTGACAAAGTTCAATGACCATTGAGGGTATTAACCCACAAAAGTCAAAAATGACTTTATTCAATAAAAAGTTAAATAAGATTTAAGGTATTGTGTTATCTATATTATGTAATTATGATTTTAAGATTTATTATTTTGTTGAAAACTCCGAAAACATGTATAAAGTTCTCCCCAACCTCTATTTTTTTTTTTTTTTTTTGCAAACTTTACACTAAGAGTGTGTCTAGGCGTGATTTTACCCAACAAATATCGATTTTTGGGTCACATCGTGAGGGCCCACTGACAGCAATTGTTTTAGGCGTGTTTCTTCAAAATGGAAGGAAATTGACCATTTTAACCCCCCGTGAAAGTTGTTTGAGTGCCACATTTCTCTCTCTTCAAAGGTGGTAAAAAGAGTGTAATGAGGATGGCAATGACCATTGAGGGTATTAACCCACAAAAGTCAAAAATGACTTTATTCAATAAAAAGTTAAATAAGATTTAAGGTATTGTGTTATCTATATTATGTAATTATGATTTTAAGATTTATTATTTTGTTGAAAACTCCGAAAACATGTATAAAGTTCTCCCCAACCTCTTTTTTTTTTTTTTTTTTTTTTTTTTTTTTGCAAACTTTACACTAAGAGTGTGTCTGGGCGTGATTTTATCCAACAAATATCGATTTTTGGGTCACATCGTGAAGGCCCACTGACAGCAATTGTTTTAGGCATGTTTCTTCAAAATGGAAGGAAATTGACCATTTTAACCCCCCGTGAAAGTTGTTTGAGTGCCACATTTCTCTCTCTTCAAAGGTGGTAAAAAGAGTGTAATGAGGATGGCAAAGCTGGTAAAAGGAGTTTGAGTGCCTAATTTTGTCCTGCAAAGTTGTCAGACATTTTCCAAAAAACAATTCACCAGCGGTTCATTTTTTACTATTTAGCCTGCCCAGACACACCCTAATTTTCACTTTGTGTTAACTGCAGTCCCAAAACTTTCAAAAAACTTGTATAAAGTTCTTCCCAAGCTTTTTTTTTTATGTAGACTTTACACTAACTTTCAAAACCATCAGTTGACCAAATTAAAAAGGGTTAAAAGGTAACTTAACATTTTTTCCACATAAAACAATTAAACAAATAAAGAACAAAACTGTTCATCTCCCCCACCTCCTCCCTTCTCCTATCCTCTCATCTTCTCCACAAAATCCCGAAGAAAGTAGCTGAAAATGGATTTGATTGTACCCTGTTTAGACCTGAGTTTGTACGCTAAACCAAAATTTTCTTCATCTACCGACATCGCAAAAAAAAATAAAAAAAATCACCCTCAATATTAAACCCATTGATGAACCCTTACCATTTGTACCCTCTACAACCCACCAATTTCCCTCTGTTACTCCGCCATCCGAACTTAACATCTCGTCGAATTCAATCGCATTTCGGAGCTTTTTCGCACAACCTTCACCCAACGACTCCAGAAGTACGATGAGGTAGCTATGCTTCTTGACGTAGACTTAAATTCGGGCGCTATAGTTCCTTACAATAATTCTTAAAGCTCAGGTTGCTAATGTTGTTATATCATCGCGTGTTGGCCGCAAAAATGACCAGTGCTCGTCGGAGCTCGTCCAGGTTATGAATCTTAGACCCAGGACCAACTTTGTTTTCGGGGCAGAATTCATTGGATCCGATTGCTATTTGACTCTGCGTGCCTTCTTGGTTGCACGGATTGAGAAAGGCAGATTCTTTGAAGAACAAAACGATTTTGATTTTTCGTTTGGGCTCCATTTAGCAGTAGAGGACACGGTGGAAGAGGTTGTGGTGGCGACAGCGAAAGGTAGGCTGTGAGCGATGGTTTGGGTTCCATTTTCAATGTTGTTAGTTTAGGGGGAGGGGAGATGAACAGTTTTGTTCATTTTTTGTAATTGATTTATGTGGAAAAAATATTAAGTTACTATTTTACCATTTTTAATTTGATCAAATTCTACCGTTCTTGGTGAACTAACGATCAAACGATGATTTCCATCCATTTAAACCCCGAGTGCATATTTTTGAAAAGTTTGATTATGTGGTTGGCATAAAGTGAATGATAATGTAAAATCTGGAAAAATAAAAATAAAAAAAATAGGTGATTAGGAACCGTTGCTGTAATTTTCCCAAAAAGTAAATTGCGGGTGCGCATAAATCTCGCCTGCTTTGCCCTGCTCGTGGCGCAGAACTACATCCACTATCTATCCACTTTGTGATTATATTTTGTCAAGTCTATGGGTATGGAATTTTAGATCGAACCATTTTGAAACTATAAAAATCAGGGGTCGATTTGAACCGAAGCGTGAATGAGATATCAACAGTCAATAAACACAAAGTTCATAAGAAAAGGAGAGAAAAAAAAAATAGTAACCAAGGAATTGGTCAAGCAAGTTAGAAACGACCCGTTATTTGACAAACTCCAAGTACTCAAAAGTCGATACAAAACATGTACAACTGTAAAGCTTCAAAAAAGAAACAAAGGTGCCAACTTTTTTCCATCTCTTTAGCACGAGTTGTAATAATTACACAGCCAAATTTCAAGTGGCTGTAAAAACGGGTCTGGTGTAACACAAACCTTTATTTAACTCATTTGACATTCAAGGTTTGGAGCCACGGGTCTACAAGCATGTAACCAATTCTTCTAGGGCGTAGAGAACGTGAAATTTGTTGTATGTGATAAATCATAACCTAAACAATGCTAATTCCAATCACTTGATAAGCTCAAGAAAGTGAATCAAAAAAGTATGATAACAAATAAAGATTAGTGAGAATTTAGAAATTGAGCAAATTAGTGAAGAATTTTACATGTAGCATGTAGACAGTGAACAAACGCACCACATCAAAGCAAATATTGATCGATTATTTTCCCAGAAATTAGAACCATGAATTGTAAACAAACAACAGTTGGCACAAAGACTAACGTTAGTTTTTTTAGAAAAAAATAAAGATAGAAATAGGAAAGTTCTAAAATTTTGAATCGCCAAAAGAAGTAAATTATGGAGATGAATATTGGCTACAAGCTGCGTTCTCAATTCGAAAAAACAGACTACTGCAAACCTTAACAAAACACTCAAATCGTAATAATAAAATTTTACTATTCATCTTGTTTTGGTGCTTCCTTGATCTCCTCGGAACCATCATCCTACAAACCAGAACGATAATAATTATCAACCAGTAATTCCTTTAAACAACAGCAGTGGCTGGGGAAAGCTCTCCACAAAATACAAACAAAAAAATTTACCTGCATGTCTGAAGTCCACAAAGTTAGGTTGTCCCGGAGAAGCTGCATGATCAGAGTGCTATCCTTGTACGACTCTTCTCCAAGGGTGTCCAACTCCGCAATTGCCTCGTCAAAAGCCTGGCCAGAATATGATGAGCAAACATTAATACATACTACTAACATTCCTATCAACTGAAAAGGCCCATCTGAATTACAAGGCTCAAGCCAGCCAGATGTTAAATTCTTTCAATCTTGTTGATGTCAACAACAAAAGATTCAGAACTAGGTACTCTGTACTTTTTTTGGGAGGCAAAAAACAGCTAAGAGATTGGAGATGACATGTTTAATTTTCTAGCAGACCTGTTTAGCAAGATTACAAGCCCGATCAGGAGAATTTAGTATCTCATAGTAGAACACTGAGAAGTTGAGAGCAAGCCCAAGCCGAATCGGATGTGTTGGGGCAAGCTCTGTATTTGCAATGTCCTACAAATACAAAGACCAAAATTGCACTCAGTAACAAAATATACAAATCAACACATGAAGTTTTATGATCTGAAATGATAAACATCAAGTTAATTGGTTCAGTACCAAAAATGACCTGCTTTAAGAACATAAAAATATAACTTTACTGCAGTCATAAGGAATAAAAAATAGCAGATCCGACACATGACTGAGATTGGAATAAAATCAAGTAAAATTTCCTTTCTCTGCAGCATTTGCAGGAAAGTGTCGTTCACATTTGCGCAAAAGCAAACTAATGAGTATAAAATATACTCCCAAGTTACAAAATAAGCAAGCAAACCCAAAATCTTGTCCCCATCAATTTGTACGAGAACATATTTGCTGCAATCCATCTAATTAATCGATCGCCTTCAGATCGCACAATATCAATCAAATAAAACAAAATTAATTTAATTCAGCAACTTTATCTAAAAGTATGGCAACAATTTTCCATAAACCAAAAGAGAGAGAGAGAGTGCACAATTCCTCTTTAACGAGTCAAAAGATACAAAAATTATAAATCGGCGGTACATATTAGCTATTTATCTCCAAATCATCAAACAAAAGGCACGCACAATAAAATGTAAATTCCAATGCTCCATAAAAAAATAAAAAAAATGTTCCCCACGATTACCCTAGATCACAAAAAAAACTAGAAATAATATAATGCATTGCCAACGAAAAAAGCCAAAGCCAAAACTCTAACCTGAGCCGACTTGTAAGCCGAGAGAGTGTTCTCGGCGGCTTCTTTCCGCTCGGATCCAGTCTTAAACTCCGCCAAGTAGCGATGATAATCTCCTTTCATCTTCAAGTAAAACACCTTAGAATCTCCGTTTGATGCGGATCCTATGAGCTTTGTGTCGAGAAGTTTCAAAATCCCATCGCAGATGGACGAGAGCTCGGATTCGATCTTAGATCTATATCCCTTTATCGCAGACACGTGACTCTCGTTACCGCGGCTCTCCTCCTTCTGCTCAATTGAGGAGATGATACGCCATGATGCGCGGCGAGCGCCGATCACGTTCTTGTAGGCCACTGA
The DNA here is from genome assembly GCA_019097785.1 of Fraxinus excelsior. NCBI lineage: Eukaryota > Viridiplantae > Streptophyta > Magnoliopsida > Lamiales > Oleaceae > Fraxinus > Fraxinus excelsior. The sequence continues at coordinate 9,889,663 of CM032623.1, read as the reverse complement.
CAGGAGGTTGCGCTCCTCCACAGTCAGCTCCTCGCCGCCTTCCGCGGCCGCCACCACCTTCTCCATGAATTCCACCATCTCCTCATATCGCTCGGCCTGCTCTGCCAGCTTCGCCATGTACACACTCTCCTCGCGAGGGGACGCCATTGTGGGAGGGATTTTTAGAGAGAGAAAAAATAACTTCTTTAGAGAGAGTGAGAGAGTAGAGAATACGAAAGAGCGGTTTTGGATTTGCCGTGGATTCTATTGGCAGTAGTGGTGGTTTGTATTTTTTTATTATTATTAATTTTTAGTACAAGAAAAGTGACGGGTTGGTTTGGGCCATCTAGATAAGATCTAAGAGGAAATTACCTAAAACGAGCTCTTTAATTTTAACTTTTTAAAAATCAGGTTTAAATGTTTTTTAATCAAAATCAAGTTTTAATTTTACAATTAATATTAATAATAATATTTTAAATTAAATTAATCTATATACTCACACTTACCCCTACCAAATTTCATCACAATTCCCAAATTCTACTCTTTATTACGTCTCCTCTGACCTCTCTCCCTCCCTCCCCCCCTTCTCTCCTCCCTCCCCTCCTCCCGTCTCCACCCTGTCACAGCAGCGTCGACGCTGCTTCCAGCGAGTTGGGTGGGTGGGCGACACAGTAGTGCCTCGACATTTTCCTCGCGGCGGGGATCTGTGGATGTGGGGCCGATAGCGTCCGATCTGTTGCAGGTGGAGGTGGCAACCGCCACCGCAAGAAAATCTCTCAGATTACTCCAGCATGCGGAGATGGTGGGTGTCGGGTTTTGATGTGCCGGTGGTTGACGATGGTTGCGGTGGCGGTCCGTGTGGTGGCAATGTTGTGCGGTCGGTTTTTATTATTGTTGTGGTGACGGCAGTGTGGTGTTGTGGCGGAGTCGACGGCAATGGTGGTGTTTTTCTTGGTGTAGTGGTACGGGTGTGATTGTTGTTTTTTGTTATTATGATGGCGGTGGTTGTGGTGGTGTTGTGACGAGGTGACGATGGTGGTGGTATTCAGGCGGGACGGTGGTGGTGTTATTGTTGGTAGGTGTTTTAGGGATTGGGTCGGCAGCGAATGGGACAAAGTGTCCGTGACCAACTATTTGGTCGTCTGTGACATGTGACCAAGTATTGGTGATGTTTTAGGATTGAGGAACGAGTGTTTGGGTGTATGTGACCAACTATATCGATCTGTAACCAATTATATAGTTCTTTGTGGCTAACTATTTAACTATGACCTTAAAATTTGTTAATCTGTGACTCAAAATATAATATGTGACCAACAAATTTTCTTAACTTGTGACCAATTAAAAATCGTGACCTATAAATTTTTCAATTGTAACCTTAAAATAGTCTGTGACTAATTAATTTGATAATTTGTGACAGAAAAATAAATTTTTAACTACTTAATAAAATATCTGTGACTTTGGAAACGAAACAATTACCGAAATTAAGCGGTGGCCAACGATCACCGGAAAATAGTCGCCGAAATTAAGCACGGCCGGAGAACAGTCGTCGGAGTAGTCGCCGGAGCGGTGGTGGAGGTGGAGGTGGAGGTGGGGTGGGTCAATTATATTATATTACAGTTAAATATTTAAAATAGTTTAAATCTAAAATATAATTAATTAATTTATGGAAAAACCTGAATTTTGTAAATTTAAACTTTGGGCTTTGATTTTTGATTTTGTGAAAGATAATCCCTAACTTATGAATTTTTCCCTAAGATCTAAGCATTCATAACTCATATGGCTGAATATAAAGTCGTCTATTTTTTTTTTTCAAAAACTTTAGCTCATGTTTGAGCCACATTATTTTTTCATTCTCACTTTTCTATTTATTTTTAACAACATATTTTTTAATAAAATAATATTTTCTATCATATCAATAACTTTTCCTTCTTTTTCAACCACATATTTTGCATTATATCAAACAAAAAAAGTATTATTGTGAAAATAATGTGGCTCAAACATGGGCTTAATTTCAAAACATTCTCTTATTTAAAAATTTGATTGGATAGTGAATATTTGTAGTAAATGTAATAATTTGTGAAGAAACTATAGACAAATTTTAAAAAATTAGAAGTGTTAATGCTTTGATAAAAAGTGTAAAAGAGAAAGTAAGAGAAAGCAATGGAAAAGAGAAAAAAAAAGTTAAATTTATTGTGATTTTTATCCCTGTTTGATAGGGATTAAAAACAAAATTTTAATGAATTTTGATAAAAGTTGAAAAATTATGGATTAATATGTTATTAAAATTAATTGTTAACTTTAATTTAGATTAAAGTTATAAAAAACAAATTAGGGTCACTTTTGAGATTTTTGATAAAGTTTGGGGTCACGTGTACATAATAGTGTATAGATAGATGTCACGAAGAGAGAGAGAGAGAGAGAAAAAAATTAGTTGTTATAATATTTCTCTCTCTTTCATATCATTTATCATATACAATTATGTACAAATAGCATTATCATTGTCACTTATATGAATAAAAACAATGAGCCCCTATTTGGTACACATCATTCTCATTTTTTTACTCATTTTCAACCACATATTACTCAAAAAATAATATTTTTCATCACATCAATAACTTTTCTTTTTTTTCCAACTACACATTCTCCATTAATCAACTATTCCAGAATACAATTTTTCAAAATAATGTAGCTCAAATACACCCTAAGTTTGTGGATTCGTAGCATTTTTGATAAATCTCGATTTTGTGCTTTTTAGTGCTTATTACTAGAGAGAAAATACTATATTTACAATATTACCATTTACTCAAGTGTCAATCGTATTCGTGCTCATTGAATGAGCAATTCAATAAGAGAGTTCGGATCGAATCGGTATTGATATACTGACTCGATTTGAGCCGAGCTCTTGGAATTAGAATAAGTTCAGCAACGAATCACGAAATCTTGGTGATCTTCTCTATCTAATGAATGGGGAAGTTTGCTTTAAAACCGTTCGCCCTGCACCCACCCCTGAGTATATGCTTCAACAAGAATTACCTTCTCTTTTTCTCCTTTTGAATTGGTCTACTCACATGGTATGTTGTCTCAGATCAAGTGCTAGTACTAAAAATTGAAAAATTCAGTATGAAGAAAATATAAATATTATGGTAGTTATATTGGCATCATAATTTTTATTTATTACACCATACAGTTTTACTGCACTTAAGTTCTTCGATCTTTGTTTGTTGTAATATCCGTAACTTTTTTTCGTTATATTCTTATATTCAACCTCCCATCAATTAGCATATCTCGTCCTTGATGATAAATTCTACACAAAAATATTTGATTTTCATGATTTGAGATGAGGGTAAATAATTTGTTGCACTTTTGTATTTATTTATCTTTTTTTTTTAAATATGATGGGAAGTAAGTCGTTTTCCGCCCTTTGAATGATTTTTTTTTGGATAGAAACTATTATCAAATACAAGATGTATTAACAAATGAAAAGCTGAGGATAAGAATACCATAAAAAAAAAAAGGAAAATTGCAGTCTGGTACCAAACCTTTCTCTTTTTTGCAGAATTTGCCCAACCATTTGATTTGTGCTACCCACGGTACCAAGCCTTTCAAAATGTAGCAGCTGAAGTCCAAATGGATGGAAATAGTTGGCTTGACCGTTAGTTGACAAAAAATTAAAAATCTGACCAATTGTTGACTAATTCTTAAAGGGCAAAATTGTAACTTTTCCTTTTTTCATATAAAAAACCATATTAACTTCTCCCACCCACCCCAAAATTGTTGGCACCACCAAACCCACATCCGCCATCGTCCAAGGGAAACAATCTCCGGATCGAAGCATGAAATTTGATAGGAATGTAAAATGCATATTTTTCCTTCCTTATTTTATGCGCTCGTATGAATATTTTATGCCTAAATGTACTTAGTATTCTCATATTTTGGTTTAGGTGGCAATTCGATGGATATGGTGTAATTTGGAAGAAATAAGGGGAAAATGACCAAAATGAAAGAAAGCGAAAGTTCGAGAACCAAAGTGCAAATGTTCAAAAGTTGTATCGAACTTCATGATGAATACTTGATAGTGTTGGAGGCCAATTGGATGAAGAAATAAGTCAAATATATGAAATACAATCAAAGTATTATCAACTTTCAGGCAAAAAAGTTATGCACCGGTTTTCAGCCTCATATTGAGACCCATTTTGGACCTGTCAAAAAATCGAATTGGTCAATGATATCTGAATCAAAGTTGTATCCCTTTGAGTTAGCTTTAAAAATCATTTTGAATCGCTGGAATCGGATATTGGGAGTGGAAGATATGACGAAAATATTAAAAGCTGTCCGGCGGAGAAATTGCTAACACTATGAGGTCGCATAGTGTTAATTCCATGCGACCGCATAGACCAATACCGAGAGTTTGAAGGCTGAATTTATTTGTTCTATGCGATCGCATGACTTTCTACTATACGGTGACTTCCGACACGAAAATTCTGGTTTCCTAATTTCAATCAAACACTTATGGAAACAAATCTCTCTACAATTTATAAACCCTAGAAGACAACTAGAACGGACGAGAACGCCTCCAACCTAATTTCTCTATATTTTTCTTAGATTTATCATGTGTAACTAAACGTTTACACTTGGTCGAAGGAGATTGAAGCCTCGGAACCACATATTGTGAAATCTAAATGGTTTTTCTTAATTTAATTCATGTTTTTGAGTATTGAATATTTTTTCTGCACTTATTTTTATGATTGTTATGTTTAATTGCTAGGAGACCTACTAGTTTATTAATCGTTGCAATCTACCGCTAAGTTAAATATCAAATCCGTAATTGTTTGATCCCTTTAACTTGTGAAGCACTAGGATTTGATGATTTTCTGCGATAGAGGTTATTGAATCTTAAGAAGAATGTTTAAATAGATTGAATGCAACCGCTGGTGTTTGTGTTATCTAGTTCATTGATTTCTCTATTGTGTAAAGTTGTTATTAAATTGAATTTTGAGCGCTAGTTTGGGGTTATTTAATAATTAGGGTTAATTAGAACGCTGGTTTATAACTAACTAAAATTAAGGAGAAATATGAGAATTATTCCAACGGTGAATATTCAAAATATGAATTGAATTATCATTGCATCTATGATCAATTGTGGATTTCCGAAGGTAGATATTGACTTGGACCAATGTTGGTCTTTTGATTGTTTTCTTTAATTTAATTTGCATTGTTATTTATTACGTCACTTATAATTATTTGCATACAAAACCCCCAATCATTGTACGAAGTATAAAATACTGAATTACATACTCTTCGTGGAATCGACCCTTACTTCCACTACTACATTAGTTTTAGAGGTTTAAGGACTATTTTTAGGTACTTACGACAGCACACCAAAATTCACAGCAAGGACTTCAAAACCCATTTTCACAGCAAAAAAATTCCTCTCAAAGAGGAACACAAGAATTCTAATTCCCCGTCCCGGTAATAATCTCCTAGAAATCGAAACCAAAATCATCAATTCCCTTTTCCATAATTGCAAATCGAAAATTTCCTTTTTCTTCAACACATTAATAGTTAAACTACAAATTAAAGATGCAATAATCAGAATCAAGCTTAACGGTTGAAGAATCGAAAGTGCAATGAACTTCATTTTCTTGTAATCCTCCAGCAAATCTTCATCTAGATATGGGTCGTATTCTCGATTTCACTTCATTTACCTAAAAATTGAGATTTTGTGGTTCTCTAATTTTGGGATTTTTGATTTTTCTCTGGCAGGTCAAATAATCGGGACTTGGTTTTGGTTCTAAGCAAACTAGATTTTCTCCATAAAGAAGAGTTGGAGTTGCATACTAGAAAATCCTTGTGTTCAGCCTCATGTTTTTCTATTAATATAGTGGTATATAATTTAGGGAAAATTGCAGCTGAGGTTGTGGTGGTGGGAGGAAGCGACGGTGATCGTGGTGATAGGAGGAGGAGGTTGTAGAGGCCGGAGCATTCTTAAATCTGGGTGGAGGCCAGAGCGGAAGTCGGGAGAAGAGGAAGATGTTGTGGAGGCAGGAGCATTCTTTTGTTTTTTTTCTTTTTTCTAATTATTATAATTATCCCTACTAATATAAAAGAGGCAATCTGAAGCATTTTCATTTTTCCCATTTTACCCACACTGTTTCAATTTATAATTTTTTATTGATTTCAATGTCAACCGCGCATTCCTACTTTTTTTTTTTTCCTGCAGCCCAACTTTGTTGACTATGAGGTAGTGTATACTTTTTAAAATATCTCTAAAATATCTTTTCATTTTTTTCTAAAATAGAAGAGATAGATTGTTGGTTTGAAAGTCTTATAATATTTTTTTTTCTATCTTCCAAAGCTGTACCCTAATTTTCGTTGTGTATTTTTCTTCCCTACTATCTCTCCTCTCCTTAATGGACCATGAACATCAGATAGTAAAATCGTATAACAATTGGAATTACAAGAGAGAATGATTTTGTATTATTGTTAGAACATAAAAAAATACCGAGACGGAGCAAGCTCCGCATTGTGTGGAGCTACATGCGGAGCACAATTTTTTTTAATCTGCTTCAAAATCCCAAAAAACTAATCCAAGAACATATTTTGATGATGGATATGAAGATTATAAAGGCCTGTTTTCTTATTCCCCTTCTTCTTCTTCTGGGGAGTCTGATACTTTTCAAGAAACATGGAAAAGTGGATAGTCCGACTCTGTATCCCCGCCGGAACTACGCCTTTATGTACTTTAATGACATCGAGGATGCCAAAGCTGCAAAACAGAGCCTACAAGGATACGTCCTCTGTGGAATCTCGTTGAAAATCGACTTCGCTAAATCGGTATGTATTTCATTGTTTTTATCGTGTTTTAGATCCTCTGGGTTTATATTGTTCGATTTTAATAGAAGATTTAGCAACCTTGCCTTTGTTAGTAGTAAGCTCAACGATAAGGGGCCTGAGTTTGTTCCAAGATCAGCATTTGCACCACTTCCAAAGAGAGTATAATATATTCCTCTTTCAAACACCGATTTTTGCAATTTTTGTACTTATTAATTCTTTCAATATTATGTAGTTTTCATTCAACCCATTTAAAACTTCTTCATGTTCTCGTTCGTCTGGTAAATTGAACCATTTGAAGCTTCTCTTTTTGTTCGAGTTCGCCTATTTTGACCCGCTACATTTTTTTCAATTTCTTCTCATTCCCAATTCTTTTTTATTTCTCATACTCCTTAATCTTCTCCAGTCACAGCATCTCTATCGGTCGTGCCTTTTCAACCCTCACTCAATCGGGTAATTCTTTTTTTTTTTTCCTATCAAATCCTGATTTTTTATTTTTATCTTTGTTTCTTTCAATATCAATTTCTTATATCTAGGTTTTTCCACGTAGCAACACACCAACAATCACTCGTGGCCTTTTCCGGTGGGGTGGAAGCGGCCGCAAGTACTCCGACAATCAAGTTAGTGAGTTGGCAGATCAGAGTTGGGATGTCCGGTGGTAATGTTCACCGGAACGTGATTTTTGGTGGTGGTGTATGTATGGACAATGGTAATGTAAAAACTTTGTGCTTCTTCTATCTTTTCAGGGTCTAATCCCTTCTATAATGCAAGTGCGTGTATTTATAATTAAATGAAATAAGAGAAGAATCGTTGAAAGTGAAGAACAACGAACGCAAGACAGAATAAAGAAGAAGACAGTCGGGAAAAAACCGAAAGGAAAATAGTTTCCATAAGAAACGTAAACACAGAAAACGAGATGTATTAGGAAAACTGAACAAAAATACAAACAAGTTACCTTTAATATATTGCATGAATCTGCAAATCTATCGAAACGAAAGAGACACACTCTCTTACTGAATTTTTAGCTGTATGGGAGAGAGAGATTAATTTTTTATTTTTTAATAATATGGTCTCATGCAAGAGCTATAGTTTATATGTAGGTTTGGATAGTCTTAACCTATCTTGAAGCCCTTTTGTTAAACTATATTTTCTGTTCAATCACTTATAACAATTCTTTCTTGAGATTTTCTTTTATTTACGTTTTATGTCATTTTAATGAATGATGGCATTGTTCTTACTGTTATGCTAGAATTTCAATAAGAAAATATATATTGTAGTTGCAATCTTCTTAGTAATAATTAGTTTCGTTAATAGGTTTTATATTCTATTATTTTTATGTTTAATTGCTAGGAGACCTAACTAGTTATTATTTTTGCAATCTACCACTAAGTTAAATATCAAATCCGTAATTTTTTGACCCTTTAACTTGTGAAGCACTAGGATTGAACTGATTTTCTCCATAGAGATATTGAAAATTTCCCCTTTAAAAAAGAAGAAAAAATCAATTTTTTGGTTTTTTTTAAAAACAATATAATAATTAATAAATTAGGCATGTGTGTAATAAATACTTATTTAGTTCATCGTTTCTTCTACTTGTGTAGAAAATATTATAACTTAAATTAAAAAAAAAAAAAAATCATTTAAATAATTTAGAATTAATTAGAATGTCTATTTTCTAACTAATAAAAATTAACGGAGAAAATATATTGAAAAAAAAAAAAAAAAAAAAAAAAAAAAAAAAATATGAATTGAATTATACTTGCATCTATGATCAATTGTGTATTTCTGAAGGTGGATATTGACTTGACCAAGTTAGACTTTTTGATTGTTTTCGTTAATTAACTTTCATTTTATTTATTGCGTCATTTATAATTATTTTCATACAAAAAACCCTCAAATCATTATACGAAGCATAAATTAAGCTGGAATTGAACACTCTTCGTTGGATCGACCCTTACTTCCAACTACTACATTAATGTTTTAGAGGTAGACGACTATTACTTTTGGGTGCTACGACAGCATACCATTACTCATTAATCTTCCTCCAGTCACAGCATCTCTATCAGTCGTGCCTTTTCAACTCACTCAATCAAGTAATTCTTTTTTTTTCCTATCAAATCCTGATTTTTTATTTTTATCTTTGTTTCTTTCAATATCAATTTCTTATATCTAGGTTTTTTTTATTGTCAACGGACTTTAAATGATTTTTACCTGTATTTTCTGTGATGTTTCTGTCCTATAAGATCAGATTTGCCAATGGAGCTAAAATTGAGTACACTCCACGGCTGATTGTTGGATTGGGGAATATGGGAAATGAGTACCATGGAACCCAGCACAATGTAATAGCATGTACTCAATTAGTTTAATTTGTTCATTTTATTCGCATTACGTAGTTTTGATTTTTATTAGAGAATGTTTGAACTTTTTCTTGCTCCCCTTCAAAGGCTATGTATCTGATTGATTGTAATTTTATGGTTCTTTTCAAAATTAGGTTGGGTTTGAAATAATTGACCGCGTCTCTCAAGCAGAAGACATTTTGATGAACATTGTTCAATCGAAATCATTGATTGGGATATGTACTTATTTAGATTTTTCCAATTGTTTGCAGTTCCCTTAACCCGAGATCTATCTACTTTATTGTTGATAATTCATTCTTTCACTGTGACCTCTATTAATGAAGTGTCATGTTTAATGCAATCAATGTATGTTCCATTGGAGAGGTACCCGTTTTGTTGGCCAAACCTCAAACATATATGAATTTTAGTGGAGAATAGTACGTTCTTTTTAGTTTTCTTATTTAAATACTTATTGATACTTAGCTGGGAATATTATTTTTTCTTACTTGCTAATTTTTTTTAAATATTATAATCAGAAATACTAGGTGACGAGAAATGTCAGTTATTTCGTACAACTGAAAGAAATAGTTCTTCGTGGTTGCTGTAGTGTAAAAATCCATCTCAATAACATAAACATATAACAAATGATACTAATCTGCATTGAATTTTCATGACAAATGTTATGTTTATCCTACAAGTGAAAGCTTATATTGAAATAAGGTTGCCTAATTTGGTGAAAGATATAAGATGTTGTACCAATTCATTCATGCTATCTACGTATCTGGTGGGTTGTTCAAGCCATGAACTCTGATAATGTTTCGAATACACAATTAAGCACCATGGGATTTATGTGTCTACTTTATAGTAGTCCAAGACCATTTAATCCACCAATACTTTTCTCTTTACTAAAAGGACGAATTCCTAAATAAAGCACTCTTTTTTTCTTACTAGAGTCCACAGCTTCATCGAACCTTTTAGTTATTTTGAATTTCTTTTGTATTTTAGTGTTTTCTTTAACTCATATTTCTTCTCGTTTAGACATTTCCAAGGTGTAGATAAACCAGGATGTGGTGATGTCTAATGTAATAAAATAATTTCACATATAATCTCCTCAACAGTGAAAGAGAGACTTGAGCATTTCTTGAATGTGAATTAGCATTTTGATGTTAGAGTTTCCAAATAATTAATGATTTGGAATGGAAGATCATTTGGTTTAATCATAAATTTGAGGTCCGGTGATTTTTGAATAATATGCTTCTGTATTTATAATGAAACAAACATGAGTGATCACTGCAGTTGACATGAATGTTTGCTCTTTCGAAGATTTCTTGAGATCATGAATTAAATTATGCTTTCTACATACCATGCATTTCGTGCTTTGTGGGAGCAGTTGTATGATGAGATGAGCCTACCAAATGGTGTTTTGAGGCTTCAACCTAAAGGAGGACATGGCCATCACAATGGGTATTACTTAGCCTGATGATGGACTGAAAATGCTATTCAATTTTTGAATTACAAGATGCTAGCCCGTTAATTAATGTACAAAATATGATGTGTTTCTAAGTTTCTCCAATCTGATTATGAACTTTTTTCATTTTTTTAGTGGATGGAGAGGCCAGAAAACCAACCACAATTTCAATCTTATAAATGTGTGTGAGTGATTGTGTCCTCCTAGTACAAAGGCTGTGTAATGGCCACAGGAAGAAATTTTTTGCAATCTTTGAACTAATTTAAAAACTTTTAGTCATGTCACCCGAAGTACTTGTCAATGCCGGTGTTCTATGCTGCAGGTAATAATTTAATATGGTATCTTATTCTTTTATATTGTTTCCATAGACCTTGAGCTGTTGAAATGGCATCAACAACTGGAAACTTTGGATGGTTTAGGGGGACGGTGAAAGCTGTTCCATCTGGTAACAGCTTGGCGATAGTGGGAGGCAACAAGGCACAGATTTGCCTAGAGAAATCAATCACTTTATCATCTCTGATAGCACTTAAATTGGTATGTTCACTCTTACATTTTTGGTCACTTTAAGCTTGATGTTTGTTTTCCAACTGATCATTCAATTGTGAACTGAGCAAAATGTTTACTGAATAGTTTTAGTTTGTTATGAAGTTTCATGATATCAATTTCTATGTGGTATTCTTTTCCACTCTTGATGTTTACTGCTAGAATTCATTTCATTTCACTTACTCTATACTTGGAAAAGTACACATTTTATACAGAACACTTTATTCCAATATGAAATGTAACATGTTCTATCGCAATTATGATTAGCAAAAATGTATTTTTGGAACTTCCCAAATCGCTAGAAGGTTGACTAATTAGTAAGAATATTACTCATCTTTTGTAGATGCAAGTTGATAATAAAAGATTGCAATTCATTTATTTTCGTTTATGCTATGTTGAATTTAATGAATTTTTAGCTTTATGGAGATTTTATTGTTCAATTAATAGAATTAAAATATGCATAATAACAAAGTTGTAGCATACTTTCACAATAAAGCTACACGTAATGAAAAAATACCGGAAGTATGAAGGGTAGTTGTAGCAGTCTTTTCTAATCTTCTACTACTGCTCTATAAAATAGAATCAGGAAAAAGTGAAGAACAACGAACGCAAGACAGAATAAAGAAGAAGACAATCGGGAAAAAACCGAAAGGAAAATAGTTTCCATAAGAAACGTAAACACAGAAAACGAGATGTATTAGGAAAACTGAACAAAAATACAAACAAGTTACCTTTAATATATTGCATGAATCTGCAAATCTATCGAAACGAAAGAGACACACTCTCTTACTGAATTTTTAGCTGTATGGGAGAGAGAGATTAATTTTTTATTTTTTAATAATATGGTCTCATGCAAGAGCTATAGTTTATATGTAGGTTTGGATAGTCTTAACCTATCTTGAAGCCCTTTTGTTAAACTATATTTTCTGTTCAATCACTTATAACAATTCTTTCTTGAGATTTTCTTTTATTTACGTTTTATGTCATTTTAATGAATGATGGCATTGTTCTTACTGTTATGCTAGAATTTCAATAAGAAAATATATATTGTAGTTGCAATCTTCTTAGTAATAATTAGTTTCGTTAATAGGTTTTATATTCTATTATTTTATGAAGAACAATATTCATGTTCAATCAACGCACATATCTCCAGTCAATCCTTAACATTGAGCACATTAACAATGGCTTAAAAATATCTCAACCCATGCATTGCACTGACAGAGACTAGTTTTATATTAAAATTGTAAACTTACTATTTTGCCCTTTTAAAATTTGGCCAAATCTACTATTCTTGGTCAACTAACGGTCAAATGGATGATTTCTATTCATTTGGATTCTAACTGCTACATTTTGAAATGTTTGGTACCATGGGTGGCACAAATCAAAGGTTTGGCCAAAGTCTGAAAAAAGTGAAAGATTTGGTACCGTGACTGCAATTTTCCCTAAAAAAATTGAGGAAGGTGCTATAATGAGTAACGATTGAGAATATTAAGTGCAATTAAAATGTGGTGCAAGAAATAAAAATAGTAAAATTATTTTAATGAGAAGATATCTGATTGAAAATGAGTTTGGAGTAATTAGACAAATACACTAAAAATTGGAACTGTTTTAAAAAGTCGGCATAAAACTTAGGGCTAACTAGAAATTACTTCTAGTTACCTACAACTAACAATTAAAATTAAATTAACCCATATCCCAACCAATCCAAAATTGAAATCGCTAAAAAACTTCTTAGTCAAATTTAAAGTTAGAAATCAAAAGCAGCTTCTACTAGATTATTTCAATTAAATTAAAATATTTTTCTTAACCAAAGCTTTTATTTGAGAGATTGGTATAAGCTTTCAAATTTTTGTGTTCAATTTTATCTCCTATTTTGATTTCAATTTGAAGCATGATTGGCTCTAATTGAGTGATTGAGAATTTTCAGGTGTTTATTTGAGTTTGTATTTGTATTAATATATATATGAAAATTCAGATTTGGATTAACGGTATTTGTTTGTATATATTTTGTGAGGGCTTTTCTAGTTTTGTGTTCTCTGTGTGAGAACCTAACATGTAATCTTGATTTTTGTATTGTGTTTGAGGTTGTGTTAGTGGATTCGAACATAATATTTCGCTGATGCTCAACGAGGAAGTTGGTGTTGGCAATAGTCATTGAAGTTCTGAGACTTGTATCGAAAAATCATTGTATTATTTATTTATTTTTTACTTTGTGTTCTTTGTTCTCATTGAGTCTTAGTATGGTACCAACAAAGAGATCAATGTGGTAACTTGCATTGGATCTTAGGGCAACTCCAATGGGAGCACCAAAACACCAAAATGGTGCAAAATTTGGTGCATTTTGCACCATTTTGGTGTTTTGGTGCAAAAATGAATAGTGTTCACTTTGTACCAAAACACCAAAATGGTGCAAAGTCCAATTTGTCCCTCATTTTATTTGTGAAAAGAATGATTCGAGGGTATTTGTGTCATTTACATTATATAATTTTAATACAATTATTATTATTATTATTATTATTTGCATTTAAAATAATTTTAAATGTTAAAAATAATAATTACTCAATTAATTAAAATAAGAATAAAAAAATTAAAATATAACTAACATAATTATTTATAGTTAACACGAAATGCATTAATCGATCATCTGTGGGAAGAACATACGAATTTCGAGAATTAAATTGAAATGATATTTCGACTTCATATTTAGTAATTTAATATGTTTTAATTGTACTATGTTTTAATAATATATTTATTAATGAATTTAATATTTTCCTTAATTTAACGTAATTATTTATTTAGTAATTTATATATTTCTAAAATAAATAAATAATATTTTGAATAAATAAATTACTAAGAATAAAAAAAGAGAAGAAAATGATTAAATACTATTCATTTGATGTAAGTTTTGGTGTAATAGTTGTAGATGAATTTTAGTTTGGTGCAAAGTTGGGTGCAACATTTGGTGCAAAATAGTGCAAAATTTGGTGTAACGCTGGAGATGACATTAGACTTGGCATTATGTCATCGACATCTTTTGTCATTTTCATCTTTTGGGCTTGTTGTGAATCCTTCACTCTGATTCAAGACAAGAAAAAAAATATTTAAAAATTACAATTATCTAGACATCTTTTCATGTATTCGCTCCAGCCCCTTTCTTTACCACCTTCGACTTGTCGATTCCACCTCCATCCCAATTCCAAACCACCACCTAAGGTCGAAGAAAAAAGAGAGTGTCTAGATCTTTGACTTCGACGGAAACAAAAAGAGGAAGAGAAAGGGAGAGTAAAGAGTAAAAGTAAAAGGGAAAGTAAACGTTAGGCTGCTTTACGAGAAGTGGGAACTGAATAATGAACAGTACAAAAACTGGTTAGTGTGAAATCTCGTGTACAAGAATGAACAATAAATCTTGGATCCTCTCTTTTAAGAGAGGAGTGATTCAAAAGTTGGCCTTTTGTTAATAATTACTTCTAGCGCTAGTGTGTTCTTCACCCACCTTTTGTTTATCTTATGGGGTTACACATTTTGTCCTCAATTTATATGATATACCCCTTCCGTCTCATTCATGGGTGGACCTAGGGGGTGGCTTAGGGGGGCAAGGGCCCCCCCCCAATTGCTTCCAATTTTTTTTTTTTTTCACAATTAAATATTCTATGTTTTTATTTCAATTTTTGAAGTCATTATGAGATGTAAAAAGAAATCAAAATATTACATTCTTAATATCATTTCGAAGTGCTCACGGTCTAGTTTTCTACGTTGTTAATGGCGTACGAAACTATCAATTGTAACAAATGTTACGACTTTTCAAAGTAAGCCGTTTAAAATTAGTATTTCGAAAATTTCGATAACATGCCAACTTTAAAAATCATCTGATGATCGTACGCTAATCGAATTTACAAATTGCTTATGTCATTTCAAAACTTATTTCGAGAACTATATTATAGACTACCGAATGGTCCAAACATATATAAAAAATAGTTAAAGATGCGTCAAACATTAGTCTTAAAAAAGACGTCTAATTCGCATTTTTTTTAAAAAAAAATCAATTATTTTATTAACATTTGTTATTTTAGTGATACAAATTTTTCAATATAGTTTTCATCATTTCATTAGGAAGTTTTATATGGAATATAATATCAAAAAATTTCAAAATTTTACATCTGAAAAAATATATCCCATGCAAATTTTTGGATGCAAAATTACATAGGGTATTATTTTTTTGGACGTAAATTTTTAATGGTAAAATTTCTCCCAACTTTTTTGCAAGTTCGATTGTGCCCCCTTAATTTTTAACCTCTGTGTCCGCCCCTGGCCTCATTTATATAAGCTTGTTTTGTTTTTCACATGGATTACGAAATCTTATAATGTTGTTGGAAAAGTAATTTTGCCAAAAACTTTCCTAATTTATCCCATGTAATTATCAATAACTAGTAATAAATTATTGGAAGTAGTAAAGAAATATGAGTATATTAGTAAACGAGCAAAATAAAACATTCTTAATAAAGAAACGAGACTATATAATTGAGACCAAAAAATAAGGAAAGTGAGCATATATAAGGACGAGGGGAATATAACACAAGATAAAAAGAAAGAGGTTCTTATTGTAAATACAATGATAATTATCATCTCTTAACAAGATAATGTATTTGAAAATTTTCGTCCACTTTGTTTTCACATGAACTTTGATTTTATCTTCTCTTTACCAACACAATCTTAAGGTCTAAGACAAAGAATCTAGTCAATCGGAGCATGAAATTCTACTTTTACTAGATATTAGATGTTACTTTGCTAGATATTTGAATGCTATTTAATGACATATTTGTAGTGAATTAAGCCTCTGTTTGGTAGTAATTAAAATTAATTTTTAATAGATTTTGATAAAAATTAATGACAAACGTTATTAAAATTAGTTATTGACTTTGACTTGATTTTAATCTACACCAAACAGGTGCTAAGTGTTGAAATATGTGTTTTGAGGACATTTTATTTCTTATATTTCTACTAAATTGGAAGGATTGTCATTTTACGTGTTTTTATAAAAATGTTATTGGTAAAACTGAACCTGAATCGGAACCGATTGCTCGATTCTTGTAATTATGTGAACTCAAATGTTTCCATTTATGAAATATTCAAACTGTAATGGGTGGTTATTGATATTGAAATACCCTAATTGATTTTTCCAATGTCCATACCTAACTCCAAATAAAAATAAATAAAATTTGAACTTAGACCTATAATTTTTTTTACTTTTTAATCATACATTTCAAATTGGGTGATTGCACTCAGTTTACTTGGATTTATCTATTAAAGAAGAAATCTGATGTTGATATTATTATTCCAAAGTTCTTCAATATCGTATCTACTCAATTTAATGCCAAATCTAAAGTATTCGAATCTGATAATGGTTTTTACTGACTTCATTAATGATAGAGGAGTGTTGCGTCAGTTTTCTTATGTTGAGAGCCACAACAGAACTCTGTTGTGGGAAGAAAACTTTATCTCCTCCTCAATGTTGCAAAAGCGTTATATTCTCAATCCAGAGTTCCGATTTAATTTTGGAGTGAGTGTGTTCTTACTGTTGATATTCTTATCAACAGAATACCCTCTCCTTTACTCAAGCATAGAACTCCACATGACATTCTTTACAAATTCTCATTTCGAAGTGTTTCGATGTTTAGCTTTTGCTTCAACGGTCACTGTTCATCGAACCAAGTTTCAACCTAGATTCGGGTTTGCACTTTTCTTGGTTATCCACCCAACATGAAAGGTTATAGATTGTATAATGTTGTTATCAAGCATATTTTTGTCTCCAGAGATGTTATGTTTCATGAAGAAATCTTTCCCTTTCATACTGTTACTCCTTCAAACTAGTTATTGACATTTTACTTGATGTTGTCTTACCAATTTCTTCACTTGAAACTTCATCAATCTGCAATAGTCACTCATCATATAGTTCATGATGATGTTCCAATTGTTTTTGTCAATGATGTTCTTGAATTCCAATATACCTGTTTGCCCCGACTCCGGTTCCTCTCCATCTAAAATTGTCATAAGAAAATCTACTAGGGTTTTTAAACCTCCTTCTTGTCTAAAGGAATTTCATTGCAACTTACTATCTCATAATGAGATGTCTTCTTGTATTACATCATATCCTTTATCCAAGAAATTGTCCTATAGTTCTTTGTGTGATTCTCACAAGAACTTTGTTCTAACTGTTTCCTCTCAATTTGAACCTCAAGTTCATCAAGTTGTGAAGTTTATATAATGAAGGGCTACCATGACAGTTGAATTAGATGCTATGGGGTTCAACAAAACATGGTTAGAACTTCCTTACCTAATCCTATGGTACCCTTGAAAAACATAGAGCCGAGTTAGTTGCTAAAAAATATACTCAACAAGAAAGATTAGACTTGTTGAGAATTTTTCTCGTGTAGCCAAACTAGTCATGTTAAAGTCTCATCGGCTCTTGCCTCTAGTGAAAAATGGTATTTGGTTCAACTTGATGTGAACAATGCCTTTCTTAATGGCGATTTATTTGAAAAAGTGTACATGGGCCTTCCTCTCGATTATGCTAAATGGGGAAGAATCTTAAAGAGGGAGAGAGTCTGGTTTGTAAGCTTCATAAGTCCATCTATGGTTTCAAGCAAGCCTTGAGACAATGGAATTCCAAGTTTTTTCGAGCACTTATTCAATTTGATTTTATTCAGTCCAAGGCAGATTACTCTTTGTTTACCAAAGGACCTAATTCTTCATTTGTTGATTTATCAGTTTATATAGATGATATCTGTTGACATCGAAAAATGGCTTCGACACGTGGCCAATATAATAAGTCTTCACGTATGCTCCTCCCTGCGTGTGGTAATACACCGTCAGTCACTCGTGACCTTTTCTGATGGGGGTGGAAGCGACCGTGAGTACTCCAACGATCAAGTCAATATTTCAATCAACTGGAAAGTGGTGCCCAACGATGAAGTTATCATCAGGGACGTGGTTGAGAATACGTGTAAATATATAGTGAATGGAGATCAAAGACTAAGTGTAGATCTCAAAAAATGGGAACCCTTCTTCATTATAGAAAGAGAGTATTTATACTAGATAGTGGAAGACAAGAGTCGTTGGATGGTAGGACACGTGGCTTCAGATCCCAAAAGGGCCGTCCTCTCCTAGGCGTCAATCTGTCCATCCATAGGTTGGCTGGCCTTTAATGCTTTCTAACATAACAGCTGAGTTGACCGTTTGTAGCCTGACACATGTCCCATCAATCAGTCAGGTACTTGATTTTGGGTAGATCTCACAAAAGATCTTGGTATGGGAAAGGTGAGGTGAATTATTAGGCGTAATGAATACAGAGTGCGGGCTATTGCATCAGCCGTAAATGACGGATAAGTTCGGCTCTTCTACGATGTGAGGCGACGGTGCTTTTAGTTCAGTTCGTCCGACATGAATTCACCGCGGCTGCCACATGGGCACGTCAAATCAGTTCGCCCACGTGGCAGATAAGGTGGATGGATGAAGTGGAAGGACCCAAAAAAGGCTCGTAACAACAGTCCCCCAAGTCCGTGTATGGATATTTATAATGAAAGGACTTTGATTAGCTATATCGTGTCGTGATTTAGGGTGCTTGCGTTGTAGAAGAGATGAATAGCTGTGCGGAAACGACGTCTTAGCTGAAGGAAGAAGTGATGAGCGTTGGCAACTTTGAGGAAAGTTGTTGCAAAGCGAAGCCCCAGCAGAAGGAGCAAGTCCCAGCTAAAGGACGAAGTGGTGAGCATTGGAAACTTTGAGGAAAGTTGTTGCAAAGCGAAGTCCTAGCTAAAGGAGCGAAGTCCTAAGTGAAGGATGAAGTGATGAGCGCTGGCAACTTTGAGGAAAGTTGTTGCAAAGAGAAGTCCCAGCTGAAGGACAAAGTGATGAGCATTGGCAACTTTGAGGAAAGTTGTTGCAAAGTGAAGTCCTAACTGAAGGAGCGAAGTCCCAGCTGAAGGACGAAGTGACGAGCGTTAGCAACTTTGAGGAAAGTTATTGCAAAGCGAAGTCCCAGCTGAAGGATGAAGTGATGATCGTTGGCAACTTTGAGGAAAGTTGTTGCAAAGCGAAGTCCTAGCTGAAGGAGCGAAGTCCCAGCTAAAGGATGAAGTGATGAACGTTGGCAACTTTGAGGAAAGTTGTTGTAAAGCGAAGTCACAGTAGAAGGAGCAAAGTCCCAGCAGAAGGGCGAAGTGATGAGCGTTAGCAACTTTGAGGAAAGTTGTTATAAAGTGATGTCCTAGCTGAAGGAGCGAAGTCCCAGCTAAAGGACGAAGTGATAAACGTTGGCAACTTTGAAGAAAGTTGTTGTAAAGCGAAGTCCTAGCTGAAGGAACGAAGTCCCAGCTGAAGGACGAAGTGATGAGCGTTGGCAACTTTGAAGAAAGTTGTTGCAAAGAGAAGTCCTAGCTGAAGGAGCGAAGTCCCAGCTGAAGGACGAAGTGATGAGCGTTGGCAACTTTAAGGAAAGTTATTGCAAAGAGAAGTCTCAGCTGAAGGAACGACGTCCCAGCTGAAGGACGAAGTGATGACCGTTGGCAACTTTGAGGGAAGTTGTTACAAAGCGAAGTCCTAGCTGAAGGGGCGAAGTCCCAGCTGAAGGACGAAGTGATGAACATTGGAAACTTTGAGAAAAGTTGTTGCAAAGCGAAGTCCTAGCTGAAGGAGCGAAGTCCCAACTGAAGGACATGTGAGATCACTGCTGATCTGCTTCACCAGAAATGGCACTCGCACCTCTCCTAATGAAGTAGACATCCTTGAGGTGGCCCCACCTGTGGGGGTGTACGCACTTTCGCAAAGGGCAAGAATGTGTAAGAACATTGCTGATCCGCTTCAACAGAAGTGGCACCTACCCCTCTCCTAATGAAGTGGACATCCTTGAGGTGGCCCCGCTCTTGGGAGTGTATGCACCTTCGCAAGGGGTAAGAATGTGTAAGAACATTGCTGATCCGCTTCATCAGAAGTGGCATTCGCACCTCTCCTAATGAAGTGGACATCCTTAAGGTAGCCCCGCTCTTGGGGGCGTAAGCACCTTCGCAAGAGGTAAGGTGCCTAGGCAAGGTTGAGGCATTTTGGAAGGCCGATGTGTCTAGGCGAGAATGCGGCCTTTGCACGGCCGAAGTGAAAAGGCAAGAATGGTACCTTTGAAATGCCAAGGAGCCTAGGCAAAGTTGAGACCTTTTGGAAAACCGATGTGCCTAGGCTAGGATACAGCCTTTACAGGGCCGAAGTGAAAAGGCAAGGACGATACTTTTGAAATGCCAAGGAGCCAAGGTAAGGTTGAGGCCTTTTGCAAGGCCAAGGTGCCTAGGCGAGGATGCGGCCTTTGCATGGACGAAGTGAAAACGCAAAGATGGGGCCTTTGAAATGCCAAGGAGCCTAGGCAAGGTTTAGGCTTTTTGCAAGGCCGAGGTGCCTAGGCGAGGATGCGGCCTTTGTACGGCCAAAGTGAAAAGGCAAGGATGATGCCTTTGAAACGCCAAGGAGCTGAGGCAAGATTGAGGGCTTTTGTAAGGCCAAGGTACTTAGGCGAGGATGCGGCCTTTGCACGGTCAAAGTGAAAAGGCAGGAATGATGCCTTTAAAACACCAAGGAGCCTAGGCAAGATTGAGGCCTTTTAGAGGGCCGAGGTTCTTAGGCAAGGATGTGGCCTTTGCACGGCCGAAGGAAAAAGGTAAGGATGATACCTTTGAAACGCCAAGGAGCCTACCAAGGTTGAGGCATTTTGCAAGGCCGATGTGCCTAGGCGAGGATGCGGCCTTTGGACAACCGAAGTGAAAAGGCAAGGATGATGCCTTTGAAACGCCAAGGAGCGTAGGCAAGGTTGACGCCTTTTGGAAGGTCGAGGTGCCTAGGCGAGAATGCGGCCTTTGCACGGTTGAAGTGAAAAGGCAAGGATGATGCCTTTGAAATGCCAATCAGCCTAGGCAAGGTTGAGGCCTTTTGTAAGGCCGATGTGTCTAGGTGAGGATGCGGCCTATGGACGGTTGAAGTGAAAAGGCAAGGATGATGCCTTTGAAACGCCAGGAGCCTAGGCAAGGTTGAGACCTTATGGAAGGCCGATGTGCCTAGGCGGATGCGGTCTTTGCATGGTCGAAGTGAAAAGGCCAGGATGATGCCTTTGAAACGCCAATGAGCCTAGGCAAGGTTGAGGCCTTTCGGAAGGCTGAGGTGCTTAGACAAGGATGCGGCCTTTGCACGGTCGAAGTGATAAGGCAATGATGATGCCTTTGAAATGCCAAGGAGCCAAGGCAAGATTGAGGGCTTTTGCAAGGCCGAGGTGCCAAGGCGAGGATGTGGTCTTTGGACGGTCGAAATGAAAAGGCAAGGATGATGCCTTTGAAACGCCAAGGAGCCTGGCAAGATTGAGGCCTTTTGGAGGGCCGAGGTGCCTAAGCAAAGATGTGGCCTTTGCACGGCCGAAGTGAAAAGGCAAGGATGATACCTTTGAAAAGCCAAGGAGCCTAGGCAAGGTTGAGGCCTTTTGGAAGGTCGAGGTGCCTAGGCGAAGATGCGGCCTTTGCACGATTGAAGTGAAAAGGCAAGGATGATGCCTTTGAAACGCCAATGAGCCTAGGCAAGGTTGAGGCCTTTTGCAAGGCCGATGTGTCTAGGTAAGGATGCGACCTGTGGACGGTTGAAGTGAAAAGGCAAGGATGATGTCTTTGAAATGCCAAGAAGCCTAGGGAAGGTTGAGGCCTTGTGGAAGGCTGATGTGCCTAGGCGGATGCGGCCTTTGCATGGTCGAAGTGAAAAGGCCAGGATGATGTCTTTGAAACGCCAAGGAGCCTAGGCAAGGTTGAGGCCTTTCGGAAGGCTAAGGTGCTTAGGCAAGGATGCGGCCTTTGTACGGTCGAAGTGACAAGGCAATGATGATACCTTTGAAACGCTAAAGAGCCTAGGCAAGGTTGAGGCCTTTCGCAATGCCGAGGTGCTAAGGCGAGGATGTGGTCTTTGGACGATTGAAATTAAAAGGCAAGGATGATGCTTTTGGACGGTCGAAGTGAAAAGGCAAGAATGATGCCTTTGAAACGCCAAGGAGCCTAGGCAAGTTTGAGGCCTTTTGCTAGGCCGAGGTCCCTAGTCGAGGATGCGGCCTTTGGACGGCCGAAGTGAAAAGGAAAGGATGATGCCTTTGAAAAGCCAATGAGCCTAGGCAAGGTTGAGGCCTTTTGCAAGGTCGATGTGTCTAGGTGAGGATGCGGCCTGTGGACGGTCGAAATGAAAAGGCATGGATGATGCCTTTGAAACGCAAAGAGCCTATGCAAGGTTGAGGCCTTTTGGAAGGCTGATGCGGCCTTTGAACGGTCGAAGTGAAAAGGCAAGGATGATGCCTTTCAAAAACTAAGGAGCCTAGGCAAGGTTGAGGTGCCTAGGTGAGGATGCGGCCTTTGGACGACCGAAGTGAAAACGCAATGATGATGCCTTTGAAACGCCAAGGAGCCTAGGCAAAGTTGAGGCCTTTTAGAAGGCCGAGGTGCCTAGGCGAAGATGCGGCCTTTGGACGGCTGAAGTGAAAAGGTAAGGATGATGCCTTTGAAATGCTAAGGAGCCTAGGCAAGGTTGAGGCCTTTGCAACACCGAGGTGCCTAGGCAAGGATGCAACCTTTGGACGGCCGAAGTGAAAAGGTATGGATGATGCCTTTGAAACGCCAAGGAGCCTAGACAAGTTTGAAGCCTTTTGCAAGGCCGAGGTGCATAGGCGATGCGGCCTTTGGACGGCCGAAGTGAAAAGGTAAGGATGATGCATTTGAAATGCTAATAACCTGTAGGACGTTACAAATAGAAGAAGAAAATGGTTCGATGTTCTAGATCAGAAAATAGGTCCGAAATATATTTACAGAGTACTTGGAAATGAGATAAGTGGGATCTAAAGGAACTCTTTCACCACTAGCTGGTTTAGTACATTCATCTTGATGCTCATGTGACCAAAACATTTCTTATTTTTATGCTTTCTGGAACTAGACAGATAAGTATAGAAGAAAATGTAGATTCTCCGGTGCTTTTGGAGAGTAGAGAAAATCTCTTTTCTTCGCATCTTGGCTTTCAGCACTAGGGAAAAAACAAAGAGTTGATACTCTTGTAAGTTCATTTATTTGGTTTTCTAAAACAATCCTGTGAATAACGGTAAACTTGATGGTATGAAAGAGTTCCATTTTCACTATTCTTCTCTGCTTTTGAAGATGAAATAACTGGAAAATTCTTCTATGCTTAATACAAACTCAGAATAGCATTGCAATTATGACTAGTAGGAGTTTCAATATTATGATTTGAGAAGGCATGTATCTTTTAGAGGGTTTTGTACTGTCCTCCCCTCCCCCGTCCCTTTCCCCTAAAAAGAGACTGTGTGTGAAGGTTCTCGAGGTCTTAACTAGTGTAGAAGTCCCGTTTAAGACAAAAAGGTATAACTGCATTTCAATTACACTCCAAGAATCTCAACGTAAGCTCACTTTCTTATATGCATAACAATATCCCTTTTTTCTCGAGTTAGTATTAAGACCCCATATATAAGCTTAAATTTCATGACTTAGTGCATGTTTGGAAAAAAAATTATAATTTCATTATAATTTAAAATCAAAGTCAAATATTAATTTTAACCACATATTCACAAATATCATCAACTTATTATCCACACATTTAGTGAAGTTCATTGCTCCTCTTCATTTTAATCCATTATAATTTTTCCAACAAACACTTAGTCAAATCACACTGAAATAGGTTCTCAATGCGAAGTACCTCAAAGCAGAAAATATTGACAGTTTCAATAAACGGTGTCGACACTAGCTTAAAATCGAGCAGAAATGACTTTTTGCAGTTGTTTTAAACATCATAGGCATGCCTGCAACTCTCAGATCATGATTCTATTCAGTCAGGTCACTAGGTCACTTGAACATCACCAAATATCGGGGTGTAAGCGGTCCGGTTTTACCGATTTTTGACAAATTTTCAAACCAAATCGTTTAAACCGGTTTGAGAAAAATCCAAACCTAAACCAAATCATTTTGAATGATTTGAAAAAAACGCAAACATAAACCTAACGGTTTGGTCCGATTTTAAACAGCCGGTTTCACCTTATATTTTTTGTCCTTCTACTTTTATGATATTAATTCATTGAATTCAATATATATTTATATTTTACTAGCAATAAATCTAAAACAAACTAAATATATCTACTACAAATTTAAATACCAACTAAATCAAAGTGAAATCACAATAAACAAAAATATAATTTTTTGTTTGCCATTTTAGGTTAAGACGTTACGATAACGTTACAATACAAGTCTATTAAACTACATATAAAGCCCAAAAAATATAATGATGTTCAACAAGACCTTGTGATCATCATATTTGAAAAACAAAACTACTGATTAGACGGAGAGAATAACCAACCATAGTAATAAATCAATTATTTATAATATCTAAACATAACAATTACACAAACTTACCATTGCATATTGTTACGAATTCAGTTTCACATATACTCAAACATCAATTGTTGTCACACATGATTCATAGTCTCCATTGTCAAACAAATGCATTCGTTACATCATCATAGTATTGGATACTAGATAGATAAGAGAATCATTAAAAATATGGTAATAGAAAATATAAACCACCTTTCACAACTTTCATTGAATCATCAAATGCTTCCCTGAGTATTGGCGCAGCACTATAGATTCATTCTTAATTTGCAATCAATTATTTCCGCATATACAAGCCTCAACCATCCTTGCACCTAATAAACTTCTAAAGGAATCAAGTATCCGATCTCCAGTTGAGAATGCAGACTCAGAAGCAACTGTACAAATTTGAATTCTGAAGGAAAATGATTTTTGATAGATTAGGTTAGTTTTGAGATTATTAGATATAAATTAGGATTATTTGGTATTAATAATATATATGTAATAGAAAATTATAAATTGACAAAAAATACACACAAATGAAAAAAACTATTGAATTTTACATATTTGGATGAATTTTCAAAAAAAAAAAATATTTTTGTTATTTTTATATATTTTTTCGCCGATCCGATTTGGTTTTAAACCGCATTTCAAATTCTCAAACCTAAACTAAACCATTTTTAAACGATTTGATTTGGTTCAAAACCATTTCGTTGACGGGTCCACGTGGCACCAAACCGACGGTTTCTAAAATGCGGTTTCGATTCGATTTTCCGATTTGACGATTTTTGCTTACAGCCCTAACCAAATAAGGATTCAAATAAGGATTAAGGTCAAAAATATCAAAATTGTTTCCAATTTCTTCCATTCAAGAACTTTCTAAAAACTATCCCTTTGCTAACATTTTTGTCGTTTAAGCACAATTACACTGTAGTGGACTCAAATTACTTGTTATTATTCAGTTAAATCATCACTAAGGTCAATTTCAGAGATCCAAAAATTCCTCAGCTTTTACCTTATTCACTGTTTTGAATGAAATCATCTCTCTTTCGTCTTTAAGCTGTCATTTTCAAGTGCTGAACTCTAATTTGTGAAGGGCGAGGTTAGGTGGAGGATTGATGGGGAACATGGGTAAAAACATGGTCTCTGATAAGAGAAAAATGTACGGGAAACAGAGCCAGAAAGTGGTTCCAAATGCTAGAAATGTTTGGGGGATTATTCAAACTGGCCTGTTGACTTAGTCTATTTGGGATTTTCGTAGAAAAGTATATTTTACCCTTAATGAAATAGGTTTCTTTATTGCAAGACATGTCCCTCTATTTTAAGGTAAGTTTCGGATCTGTTCTATATTTCTTATATTTTGATTTTTAAAGTATAAATCCATTCTTTGATCTAATATATTAGCATAATCTGCTATTTTTTGTTCACATTCTTTTATAAGTTTAATATATTCCTCAGATATTTTATCTGTATTTTCTAGTTGAGATTTAATATTTTCTACTTTTTCAAATATTCTTTTTAACAAATCATCTAATCCTTTAACTGTATATCCTGGCATGACTGGATATTATATAAACATCATCATAGCATTATAAACATCATGGTAGACAGTAATCCAAACATCATGAATAATCATAAACATTTATAATCCCTGCAATTATCTAAGATCTTAAGAAATTCTTTCAAAATTTAACAAGAAATAGTAGTTCTACCTTAATTTTAATCTGGCTCTTTATTCTTAGAATCGAGTGACCTTCAGGCTCTGAATGTGCAAATTGTTTCCTTCAACGGCCTCCTGCCTTAACGGAACCCTTGCTATTCAGCTTCTTGCCTTCACTGTATCGTTTCTAAGGACAAATCCCTAGACTTGGATTAAAGAAAAACTGTTTTTGTTGTTAAAATAAGAAAGAAATTTCTTATTAGATCTATCAAGAATCTATGGGAATGAAAATTTAGAAACTCATTCTTCTATATAAGAAATGGATTATTTATTGATATTCTGCAATTGGTACAAAGATTATATCAAAAGACAGAAGTGTTTTTGCAATTTCTAAGGCTCAAGTGTTTTTTCTCAACTCATTCTGCCTCTATTTTAACCCAAATGCTTCTATTTATACAACTACATGAGGCTCGATTATTGGCCTCTTACATCATCCATTATCTCATACTCCACTAATGGAGTTCTATTATTACAACAGTTTCCCACTACATAATTGTAGCTCTATTATTTTTTCCAGCTGTCCACCTTTCTTTCACATCTTCTTTTCCTCTATTGTCTTCATATAGAGTTTGTCAAGATTCTCCATAGTGGCGGGGCCTCTTATGTCTTTATATTTTTGTCTTCTTTTCACTTGGATAGCATGTGGGACATTCCCTCAATTGACACGATTCTTGTATGGTTGATGGACTTCCATGGATCTGATGGATATCAAATTTTTGGATATATTCTTTTAAAATTGATGATTTATCCTTTCCATTATTTGTCATGAGTGTCCATCCTTCATATTGGCATAAGCATTGGAATTTTTATCGTATAGATTTTTTGCCATGTTGTAGAGAACTTTCATCCCTAAAACTCTTCGGGATCTCATCCATGATCTGTTAATGTTTGGCAATGACTTTCTATTTTGGCCTACTTCAATCTGGAAATTTCGGCATACATATCCAATTGTAATGATATGTTCTGCAGGATAATATATCCTTCCATCAATTTCTGGACTGATTGAGTAAAATTTAAGATATATTGGTCTTCCTTTGGCAAATTTTGAAACTTCTCCTCGGAAGATATCATCAAATTTCTCAATTTCTTTTAAATCTTTTCCTGGATAAATTAAATCCAAGAATCCGTAGTCTGCTGCCATTTTAACCATGTTAGGGTCTCCATCGTTTGTAATGATCATCCTTGGGTAAACATGTTCTCCTGGGGAGATGAAATATGATTCATCATCTTGTAGTTCATAGACAAGTTTTGCAAAAGCTTTATATTCTTCTTCTCTTGGTGTTAAAGGGGTCTCATCATCTTCATCTGCTTTGATTTTGATCACCCTTGTATGTTTATCATCATTTTTTATTGTCACTTTTCGGGGACTTTCCATGATTGTATCTCTTTTTATTTGACTGGGTCCACTGCTGCTTCCGCTTGGTGTACCTGTTTGTATTCCCTGTTTGGTATTTTGAGATTGTGCCAACGCATCAATCCCTGTATTTTTGGTATTTGTAGACTCTAATTGTGCTTCAAGAGCATCAATTCGGTCTTTTAATTCATTGGTAACTTTGGTATGGGACGTACTGATCTCAAGTAATAATTTGACATTATAACTTAAGGTTTCAGCTAATGCCTCCATTCCAATTTTTATATCATCAGCTTCATCTTTGGCATATGCTGCCGCAGATTTTATTTCTGATATCTCCTGCTTGATATTATCCATCTCCAAACTCGATATTCCTGCTTAAAAAATCAGCAAGATAATTGTTTATACCTTTAATATGAATAATATCGAAATTATAGAATGACAAATATGCTTGCCATCTGTGCAATCTCCTATATTGAGGCTCCATTGGCAACTTATTTTTAATTAATCCTGTAACATTAGAATTGTCAGTTTCAACAATAAACTTTTTAGATAATAGGAATAATGAAAACTTTTTTATTCCTCTAATAATTGCTAACAATTCTTTTTCATGAGTGGTATAATTTATTTCTGCTTGGTTAAAAGTTCCACTTGAATACCTGCAGATTTCATTTAAATCTGTTTTTAATATGACTGCCCAATATTTATCAGAAACATCTGTATTAACAACCAAATTATCCTTTTCATCTGGCAATCTTAATTTTGGTAAATTTTTGCATTCTTCTTTTAATAATTTAACAGCTTCTGTATGTTCTTCACTCCATCCTTTAGTATTTGTTTTTCTAAGTAAGACTTGTATTTTATGTCTCTTTTTTGAAAGATTTTCAATAAATCCTTCTGCATAATTTAAACATCCTAAGAATTTTTGTATTTGTTCTTTTGATTCTAATTTATTTGGAAAGCTTTCTATCTTCTTAGATACATGGGTTTGTAATTTTATTCCTTTTTTATCTATTGATAATCCAAGAAAATCAATTTCTTGTTTTTCTATTAGCTTTCTTTTTTGAAAGAACAATTCCTTCATTTTTACATTCATTTATAAATTGTATTAAATGGTTTCTATGTTCTTCTTTAGTATTAGAACATATTAATATATCATCAACATATACTATTAAAAATTCATCAAACTTTCTAAATATATTATCCATTTTTCTTTGATATATTTATGGTGCATTTTTTAAACCAAAAGGCATTACTAACCATTCATATTTACCTTGAGGTGTACTAAATGCAGTATATTGTATACTATCTTCTTCCATTTTCACTTGCCAAAAGTCTGATTTACAATCAAATTTAGAATAATATTGTTTTCCTTTTGCAAGGTTTATTAGGACTTCTTTGTTTGGTAAAAGGTATCCATCAAATTTAGTATATTTGTTTAATTCTTTATAATTAATTACCATTCTAGCTTTTCCTCTAACTTGCTCAGAATGTTTCATAACCATAAAGGCTGGACTACTATGGGGTCCATTACTTGGTCTAATAAGTTTTTGTTCTAGTAATTCTTTTATTTGGATTTTAAATTCTTGTGTATCTTGTATAGTATACATCATTGGTCTGACTCTAATTATAACATTTTCTGTTAGTTCTATTTTGGCTTTAGGATGGTATGGTTTCCAAAATAATAATGGATTTTCTCCATATGTTTTTTCTAATTGTTCTATAATTTTTTCTATACTTATTTCTATTTCTGCTTTTAATATTTTTTTGTATAGAATTTTTGTATTTAAATCTTTATTTATGATTGGTTTTTTCTCCCATTTATCACCACGCTGGGCTGGCTGAACTCTAAAGGGTCTAAATTCTCTTGGAATTTTTAATAAGTGTGCACATGGTGTTTGTAACATTATCATATAATTATTTTGTTTATAATATTGAAATTGTTGGATAAAGTCATTTCCTAATAGTATACCACAATCTAATTTATTATAACTATATATTTTATTTATTATTACTTGTTTACTTCCAAGTATTATACTGACTTTATCAGCACTATTAGTTATTTGTGTACTCTCTCATGTTACTCCTGTTATTTTTATTTTACTATTTTCATTCCATGATTTTATTAAGAAGTTTTTAAATATTGTTATATCACTTCCTGTATCTATTAAGGCACATGTTGTTATGTTTGTTTCTACTATAGTAACTTGTATATATACGGCTAATGAAAAACTTATTTGATTATTCATTTATCTTTTCTCACATAATATAGTTTGATCATTATGTGTTATATATAATTCTTCTCTTTTTATACTATAGTATTTTAATCCATTTAGAAAACTTATTCTTAATAATATATGAGGATCTGTATTCATACTATTATCCATGTAACATGGTACTACCATTTTAATTCCTCCTATTTTTATTGGTATTTTGACTTCTAATTCTGTAGTATGTATTTGTCCATCAAAATTTACATATCTATATGGTTCAATCTTATGAGTCATTAATCCTTTATTTCTAATTGAAGCTATATGGCATTCACTTGCTCCTGTATCAATTAGTATATTTGGTCCTTCGATATATTCTCTTCCATTATAATATTCTCCTTCTATCTTCATGTTTCCAGCATTTCTATGAAGTTTAATTTCTTTTATATTACTAGTTCCTTCTAACTGTTTTCTAGGTAATCTAAGGCTTGTTGACCTTTTAATTAATCTTCCATCTTTAAACATTATTTTATCGGAATAATTATCTTCTGTTATTTCAAGTTTATCCTTGATTATACTAAATTCATATTTTTTAGGAATTAAATTTATTTATTTGTTTGGTTCTATTATTTTACTAATATTCTTATATTCCTTATGAACTTTTATGTATGATTTTTTAGAGTATATATTTCCATAATTGAAGTTAGTAAATGTGTACAAAGCTTTATATTTTATAGTCATTATTCTGTCTCCGGGTTCCATTATATCATCCCTGTGTAGCTTGAGATTTAGTCCTAATATTTAATTGAAGTTCTTATCTTTTATCGAGACACAATATTTTAGATAACAAGTAAATATTAATTTTTAGTCTGCTACCCCTGTTTGTAACCCATTTTTGGGAGAATAGAAATTTTGGAATAGTGATTGATGTGAGAATGTATGGTGGAAAAGTGATAAAAAGTTTTTGATTTGTGTGTAATATTATTTTATTTGAAGAATGTGTGGTTGAAATGAAGAATAAGAATGAGAATGCGAAATAGAAAGAGAAATTAATGGGTGTCAAACGGGGGCTAAGTTTCCTTCTATAATTCCTAAATAACTATCTTTTAAATTTATTATTCTTCCATCATGTAAACTTACTGTTAAAGGCGAATCTATTCCTTCCCTAAATAAGGATTTAAACATTATTTGTATTCCTGTTAAATAAACATATTTGATTTTTTCTCCTTATTTATTATTAATCTTTGTTAACAATTCATATGCTGTATTTTTTGTTAATAGATTTAATTTATGTGTTCCTTGAGTTGTTCTAACATCTATAATTTTTTCAATTTTATGATATAGTTTATTGCTATTCTTTTTCTTTTCCATATTCTATCTAAGACTTCTCATTTTCCTATTTTTAAATCTAAAGATAACTTTCGTATTTTCTTGAATTTGTTAGTATCAAAGATTACTTTTAATCCATAACCTTCTATTTCTTCATATTCATGTTTATCTATATTATCTCTTTCTATTTCTTTAATTTCTTTATTCAGATTCAAATTCATTATTTTATTTTGAATCTGTTTCACTTATATATACTTCTTGATCATAATATTGTTCAATATCTGATATTTCACTCAATTCACTTTCTATTTCTAAATATTATTTTTGTAATATTTTAACCTTTTTTTTTGTTACAATCATGGCTTATATGTCATATTTCTCCACAATTCCAACATTTGCATTGACTTTTATCTTTTCTACAAGGCATGTTTTTCTGTTGTCTATTTGGATTATATTTCCTTTTATAATAACTTCTTCTAGGTTTTATATATTTTCTATTAAAATTTCTAAATTTTCTAAATTTTTTATTTTTGAATTTTCTCTTAATATTTTTTCTTTCAGGATTACATCCCCATTGTGTAGGTTTTTCCATATTTTCACAACATATCTTGGTTAATCTTCCTGATTTTTTCATTAATTGTCTTTGTTGACATATGTATGCAAGTCTTTCAAATAAAATTTTTATTCTTGATCCTAAAGACCTGGGTGCTTCAGGATTTTCTTTAATATATTTTTCAAATTCTATTTTAAAATATATTCCCCATGTTCCTGGTAACTTATTATAATACATATCTTTATACACATTTTGATTTTCATTACTATAAAATTGGGTATAATAATATTCCTTAAATTCACATGTATATTCTTTGATTTTACACATATCACATATTGTTAGGTTTATTAATTTTATCCTAGCATTTTCTTTTTCTTTTATTGCTTCTCCATCAAAATTTCTTATCCAATCTGCTCCTAAGAATTCATCTGAAATATAGTTTACTAATCTTTCTATACATTCTCTATCTGATTTTATTATTTCTGTTTGTATATTTCTTCTTATTAGTGTCTTTGTATCATTATTTATTCCATCCCACCAATTTCTAACATTTCCTTCAAAAGATGCTACTAAAAAGTCTATCATTCTTTCAGTACTTTCCCATGTATCATCTTTGTTATATAAAAAGAATAATATCATTGAATCTGCTCAAGTTACTAAGGCTTTTTTAATATCTATTTTACAATCTAAGTCTAATTTTGCTCCTCCATGATTGACAGGTTTATCATAATTATCATTTAGTTCAAATTTATTACTATATTTGTTTCCTCTTGGTGGTTGTTTATTTCTTATTGTTTCATAATATTGTCTATATGGTTTAATGTATATAGGTGCATAACTTTCATATGGGTCTTAATATTTCTTGTTTATTAGAGGATTCTGCTTTATTTGGTCCTCCTCCAGTGTTCATTAGGACTTGATATTCATTTATATTTTCTAGATTTAATTGATCAAAATTTTCTATAAGTAAATCTAATTCTTCATTCATCTTTGTCTTCTATATTATCCTGATTTTCTTTAATCTCTAATTTTCCTATTGCTTTTTCTTTAGATTTTTCCATTTTTTCCTCTTCTTTTATTATTTTTGGTAAAATCTTTTTCCTAAATTCATCATCCATACTTCATGCTTCTATTCTTATATTTTCTTGTTCAGTATGTTTTTTCTCTATTCTAGACATTTCTTTTTCTATTAGTTTTTTGTCTATTGTTTTTTCCTTTCTTTTATTATTTTCTTTTATTTTTCTTACTTCAATTTTTAGAATATTAATATCATTTCTTACTTCTTTTATTTCATTATTTATGTTTTGAACATCATCTATTAATATTTTTATTAGTGTTTTTAATTCTTCTATATACTCACCAATTGACATTTATCTTTTCTTTGATTGACATAAGTAATATGTTTTACATTCAGTATCTTTACAATCTTTTATTACTTTCTCACATCTTTGTCTTACATACTTATTATTTGTTAATTCTTTCATTTTTTCGTAATAGCTTGCTCTTGTTTTATATCTTTCTTGTTTTAATTTTAATATTTGTTTTTGTTGTGAGTTTGTTATATTTCCAGGTTTTAAAAGTTCATCTTGTATTTGTAGATTTATTTCTCTTATTTTTACTAATTTTTTATCTAGAATTTCTTTTATTTCCATTAATTCCATTAACAGTTTTTACAAATCATTTGATTCATATTTTTCTTTATAATATAAATTGATTTCTTCTTTCTCAAAAGTTTCTATTATTTTCTCATATATATATCCTTTTTTTATTGATTCTATAATTAGTTTATGTAATATTTGTGCTTTAATTTTCATAGGTAATTTTCTAATTATTCTTAATGTTATTATTTTTAACTTATCGGGTATATGTTTTAAAAATATATAACTTCCTTTTCATGTTTCTAATTTATAATAATTATCTATTTTTATAATTCTATTACTCATAATTTTTGCAATATAACATAATTTCTTCTTTTTCAAGTTCAATAATAATTTTTTCATATATATATTCATCTTTTCATGTTCCTATTATAAAGTTCTCTATAATTTGTTCTTTTATTTCTTGAGGTAACTCTTTAATTATCATTAATGTTATTGTTTTTATTTTCTTAGGAATATGTTCTAAAAATATATTACTTCCTTTACTTTCTTCTATTTTGTAATACCAATCTGTTTTTATAATTGTAATGTCCATGACCTCTATGGCTCTGATACCATCACTTGGGGGGCTACTTAGAGCGAACAAAAATCAAATAATACTTAAAATCTAATATCTAATTAATCTTTAAATAGTCGTATATTCTATATATTCTTTTAATTTATCAAATTCTAATCTATTATTAGTTATAGATATATAAAATCTCAGGGTTAAATTAAACCTTAATTTCTTATATTCTTGTGGTAATCTATTCGTGATAGGTTTCCTCATCTATAGGTTTTTAATTAAATCTTCAAAATCTAATAATGTTTGGAAATTCATAATATCAAGATCTGTTATTATATCTATATTTGATTCAAAAGGTATATTATATTTTGATATATTCTTTTTCCTTTTTTCTAATTTATCTATTATATCTTGTATATCTTTTACAATTATAGATCTAACAATTCCTCTGGCAAAATTTTCTATCAAATTTTCTTTAAAACATTTTAATATTTCTTGAGCAGCATATAATTGTTCTTGATATCCTATTTTATCGATTTCATTCTCAAATTCAATTTCTTTTTTATTTTTTTACAATAGTTTTAATTTTATATGGACCTCTTTTAGATCTAGGTCTTTTCATTTTATAATTATTAATCATAGTTTAGTTAGTTTTTTGAAAAGAAATTATTATTTCAAGATTATAATAAATCTTCTAGGACTAAATTGTTACTTTCTTTATATTATGATTACTTTGGTTGTAAATCTTATATTTAGGGGTATTTCTGGTAGTTTACTACCTTTGAATGGTCAAAGGCCAAAGTGTATAAATGGCCTCCTTATTTAGGCTATTCTTATATATTTTCCTCTCTCTATCCTCTCGCTGGTGATGAGGGGCCGTGCACGGCTCGTCGCAGGCGATCCAACCGCAGCACCGCCAATCTTCTGTCTCTCTCTTCCCGTCAATCTCCTGTCTCTCTCTTCACCGTACCACCGTAGAGAAACATACCATATCTCTATGCTATATCTATCTTCCCACGCCACCGCAGAGAAACCACGTAGCTATGGAGCTAATTTGAGCACCGCACGCAGCTGCTCTTTCATATCGTCATTGTACGAGACTGATTTGAATGGCGTGGCTGTGGTAGTTGATTTGAAAGTGTGAGTTCCAGTTACTGATTTAAGCGGTGTGGCTGTGTTGGCTGATTTCAAAGCATAAGTTCTTGTTACTGATTTGAGCGGGATGGATGTGGTGGCTGCAACGATATGAAAGTATAAGTTGTTGTTACTCAGTTGGGTTGAATTTATTAGTATTGTTTATTGCAAATGGTGGTGTGTTGGTTTGTGGTATTAATGATGGTAGTGAGGTGTTTTTAATGGTGGTGGTGTTGGTGTTGGTGGTAGTTGGGTTGATTTTATTAGTACTATGTATTGCAAATGGTGGTGCGGAGGGATGCTTGTTGGTTGTGGCAGTAGTGCTGTGGTGGCAGTGGCATCGTGGTGTTGGAGGCGGTGGCGGCGATTGAGTGGGATGAAGAGGGTTCATATAAATTTATTGTTTGTGACCAATAAATTGGTTGATTTGTGACCAATAAATAATGCAACCTAAAAAATATTATTGTGACTCACAATTTATTAAGTTGTGATCGAGAAATAATTTGAGATAAATTAATTTGATCATTTGTGACCGTTAAATAAGTTGTGACTAATAAAGACCAATAAATGATGTTGACCCATAATTTTTTTTTTATTTTGTGACCGATGAATAAATTGTGATATATGAAATTTTTGATTTATAATCTAGAAATAATTTGTGATAAATTAATTCGATAATTTATGATTAAGTTGTATATAATTGTGATCTTAATATATATAATTAATAAAATATATATTTAATTAATTCTTTCATAAATGAAATTTAATAATATCAATTTTTTAAAATTTTAAACATTGTTTCTTAGTTTTGAAATGGATCCCAGTTAAACTCTGAGATATAAAATTTTCTCCACTTTTAATTGGTAGGATGGCCTAACTAAATTGGGGTTCCCATTGTGCTAATAGATTATGGGTTTGTGATCCCAAATTCACATTTTCCTTTTATAGAGACATTTGAGATAATTTATACACTTGACGGGATGCATGTGGAGGATAATATATAAATAAATAAACTCTTGGAATTTTGGAACTACCCGGGTTTACTTATTCAGGACGCAAAGAGTATGCTTGGTTTTTTTTCATTCCTAGTCGGTCGGTCAGTCATGTACCTAGGAAGGTGAATGTGGTTGCTCATACATTAACAAAAGAAACGCTTAAACTCTCTGAGAAGAGAATTGTGCTGGAGGAAACCCCTCCTTGTATCCGGAACTTGCTGTTTTGAAAATTTATGAATCGGTTTATTTCAAAAAAAAAAATTCAATAATAAAATTGGTTAATTTGGATGAACTATTTTGATCGTGTCCTTCACTTGCATTATTCAGAAAGATTTGCATTACATGATTTTTAGTGACAATATTATACGAATCAAAACTACTACAAGTCCTGTTTGAATAGTCAAAATTAGACTAATACCCTCACATTTTCAATCAAACAACAAAAATTGTCAGCAAAACTAAAAAATACCCCTCACCCAAAGCCCTCATATTTGCAGGATCAAACGTCGAGTATTGCAAAGTGGTCAGAAACCTCTCCAATGCAGAGATGCAAAGGAATGTGTTTTATGTTTTCCGGCATTAAAAAAAATTGTAAAATCCACTAGAGGCAAAAAAAAAAAAAAAAAAGACTTAGATCTTCTCAGACCAAATTTAGATCCATTGGGATGTAAATGAGAATGCAAAAATAATTTTGGAGATATCAATTTATACCCAATTTTACACCACTATTGGAGATGCATCAAACTCGATGTTACTGGGAATTATTGCACTGAAAGAGTAGATTATAGAATTGTTAATCCTCAAATGACTTTTCTTTTCAATAGAGAAATGAAGATACTTGATATCTCTTCCTTTCTCCAAGGCCTAAGCTTGCATATCCGTGGATGACTTCAATGGAAGAAAATTTCAAACTAGTTCATTTATCCATGAACGTCTTGGAGGCTAAAGAGACTTTTTAATTTTTGGAAGGTAACTTAGTGAATGATTCACGCTTTTAAAATGCTCAACACACTATAACAATAATGGTCTTTTGTAACATGCAAAGAGCAACATCCATTAGGTGTGTGTTGCTAAAAAAAACTGGTCTTTTGCAACGTGTAAATGGTTGGAGAAACAACCCTATCAGCCAGTGAATGTGGATCTAGCAATAGACTAAGTTTCGTCTTCCATCAATTTAGTAGCAGTGCTGCAACTACAAAAGTAGTTGAATACAAAAGCAATGCAAAGACATGATTAATAAATTTGTATAGGTAGTCACACTATTATATTCTATCAGGGTGCATAATTCATATATTTGCGTCGGTTGTAACAAGTTATTTAAAGAATAATGCTACTTGTAAATAATGATGTATTTTACCTGCAAGAGGATTCTTTACTTTGTATTACATGTTCTTATTTAGTGAAAATACATAGTTCGATCCTAACAATACCTAGAGGGGGTGAATAGGTAATGATGCAGAATAAAAATAACTTAAAAATTAAATAGCAACAAGTTACTAATTTAATTATTATTTTAGATGGTTAAACATGCAAATCAATTTCTCCTATGTTTAAATACCGCAGATAAAGTAAGTAATAAAGAAACACAAGAATGATCACGGAGAAACCCAACTGAGTAAAAAGTTCGAGTACTTTGTCAAGTCAACAATC